>CM055069.1:46369362-46386862 GCA_029204045.2 Tillandsia leiboldiana | reverse complement strand
CTCTCTCACGGAAAAATGCAAAAGAGAATAGGTGAGGGGGTATATAATGAGTAGGAGATGAGGGAAAGTGAGAGGGTGTACGTTTTAGAAAGATATGAGGAAAGGTGATGGGATGTAAGTTGTAGGAAGAGATTAATGAGGGGAGGTGAAGAGTGTATATAATGGGGTGTATGTTTTCAATGAATAAAATGAAGACACATGGCAAAAATAAGAGAAATCATATATAGGTATAGATATATATATTATATACTTCCCCTTCCCCTGTAGTGGAGTATCACTCACCTAAAACCCTATATGGATGCCTAACCCTAACGATCCTCGAATCCTCCCAAAAATGGCGACGACGACGACGATGATGATTTCAACTACCTTCCATGGCCCCAAGCTTTGCGCTTCTCGGAGAAGCTGCTTCTCCGGCGCCGTGATTCTCACCCCTCCCACCATCTCCTCATTGAGGTAATCGCCATGGTTGAATTCGATGCCATAAGGTGCTAATTGTAGTATGATTAGCCTCAATTCATGCTTCGTAGTTTCGTTTTGGTAGGTTTTTGAGTAGGTTTTTGCTTAAATTCGATGTATGTAGGATCTCTAGTGTGCGGACGCGTAGGTTCTATCCGTTGGTTTGTATGGCCACATCTGCTGCGGGGAGTCCGCAGGCAAGCAGTGATGAGAACCCTTACGAGGTAGCAAATGCTTTCGCTTTGAGTTCGTTGGTTGTAGATGTTGTTTTGTTTAGAAGTTGGAATTGTTCGTGGTGTCGGTGTTGATAGGTTCTCGGTGTGAGCCCGATCGCCGGATTCGATATGATGAAGGCGGCGTACACGAGAATGCGCAAGGATGCGGAGAGGAGAGGCGATGAGGAATATGCGGCCAAAGTAGGTTCATATGAGATTTGTCGATTGTTTCTGATATCTGTGTCATTACAGAGATTCGATTCGATTGTCGTTACTCATAGAGTGTGATTTTTTTCAGCTGGAGAGGGCTTATGACAAGATCATGATGATGCAGCTGCAGAATCGGAAAAAGGGCGTTACATTTGGGTCGTTCCAGGCTAGTCGCCTTGTCTCGATCTCTTTTCTTCTCTTTATGTAATTATGTGGTAGGGTATGATAGGATGGAAGCTAAGGGCACGAAATCATGATCCCTTAAGTATTCTTAGGTTATCAAAAGCTTTGAAATTTAAGTTCATGTTGTGTCAGTGTTCTTGAAGAGATCTCATAAGATTGCATCCTTGGTTTAGGATTGTACCGGATAGTATAAGCCAATTCTACATTACATGTTGCTGCAAAAGTTGCAACATCTTCGCCGTTTTCTTATGAATTATGCTTCTGGGACAAAATTTTGATATGAGTTCAACACGCGTAACTACAATCCCAGAAATTTATGATTTCCTCTATGTGATATTTCCTTCCTTTTCATTTGAATAATTTTATCTTGGCTAATAATGCTGGTAATCAGATGGAGGTCTTTTTTTTTTTTTGGCTTAGCTTTTCACTCGGTTTATCGTTTTCAGGTGTCCAAGGATATTAAGTATGCTGATAAACAGCCGATTGTCCCGTGGGGACCGAGGTACTCTCTTGCTCATGTCCAACAATAGCCAAATGTTTCAATCCATATGCTGCTAATTGCTAGATAGGTCAGTAGATGTTGTGTATGCAGTTAGACTGTATGATCATCGATTGTTATATTCTTCATGATGACACTGGTTTGTGAGATCATCATTTTAATTGGTCAACCAATTTCTCAGTCCTGTAAGGATCTTAAATAAAGGATTGAGAAGAGATTGCTGGAGGCTTTGCATAGCCAGCATGGACGGTGGAACAGGCTCTATGTAATGATTTATTTTAAAATTGCTTGTAATAGTTGGGCAAAAGCTCTATGCAATCTTACAAGGTCTGGATAATCCATTCACATGTGCAGCTTTTAAGATCATTGTTTAATTTTTGTATGCTGCCTATTTTTCTGCTACTCTGGGAGTACTACCTTTTTTTTTTTCCTTTCGTATTTGTTTCTTATTAAAATGCAATTACTACTCATGTAGGCTTGAGGTTTCACGATACACTTTTTCTGCTTGCAGGTACTCCAAGTCTAGCTTAAAGGACATGCGCATCAATATGGCAATATCAGCAGTTTTTGTATGTTCTTTTTTTCGCTCGCTCTTCTAGAATTGCCTTTTCTGTGATATTTGAAAATTTCGTTCCTTTTCCTTAAGTTGTAACTATATTTAATTCTGCAGACTGTTTGGATATTCATAAAACGCAGTGCTGAGTGGAAGCCCTTGCAGTTTCTGGGTTTCGCCTTTTTCTACAGAATATTTGAGAAGTTGAAGTCTTTCGAGCCAGCAACATCCCCCACACTAAATGTGAGAGAAGCAATGCTACTTAATAGTTCTCTAGTTGTTCAAGCAGTTTAATTGCTTGTGTGGAAAACATTCTTTCTGGCAACCATTTTTATTTGTCTTCCATTCATATCTTTAATTAATATTACAATTATGCATACGTGACAGTTTGTAGACTGGTTTATTCTTACTCAAATTCTGTTATCATTTTGTATTTCTTTACTTCAGGAGTATGGCGAAGATGAAGGTCGGGGAATGCGCATGGGAAAGCGATTACTTCGTTCTCTGGCATTGGTTTTTGGGTGTATATCTGTTTCATCCTTGGTATGTGACTATGTTGGTTGGGTATTCCAACATGTTGTTGTTCAGACGTTTAGTTATAGCTCATGATGAGATCAGTCTCTTAATTTCGTTTCTATTGATGTTCAATTTCTCATGACTCTCCAGGGTTATACAGGAATACTGAACCTGATTGAGTTCCTCGGCCAGTATATTCCTTTATTCCTATATAATAACCAGGTATTACATTGATGATAACTTCTGTTCGTAAGTATCAACAATAATTACAAAGCTTGTTTAATAATTCAGCAAGTCTTTCAGCAACTTCTTCTGTCGGTATAGGTGTTCTGATATGGGATGATCTTCTAATCCTGCTGACACTGCAAATCCAATTGCAGTATTCTATGATAAATTGCTTCTCTGTGCTGGCCGTTAGGGAACTGCCCTTTATTTTTTAAAATACTTCGTATAGTGATAGATACAAATTCCCGCTTCATATAATGTTAGTTGTGCTACTAAACTATACATTTCTTTGTCATGCGCTCGATGAGACATCTGAAACTTCATCCACCTAAAAACAGAGAGAGCTATCCTAGATTGCATAAGGATGTTCAGAAACCATATAATTCCCCTGATTTTGTGATTTCTCTGCTTGACTTGCGCAGGAGCTGATTGTTACCACGGCAACATCAATCCTTTTGTACATCATGGCTTCGTACTACCGATAGTGGACGTGTCGAATCTTCAAATGGGCTATTGAATTGAGACTAGAGATTTTACTGTCTCTTAAGATTCTCCCTCCCTTGTAACCGGCGTAATTCACATGAAAAATGATCCCAGATTAAAGCTTCTCTATAGTGTTAGTTAGTTTTTAGCCTTGTAGCATCTTTTTTGCGCCGCGCACATTTCCTCGCTAGCATATTTTCGGTGGTAGTTTTGTAGCTTTGAAGAGGTCATAACTTGTTTATGTTTACCGCTATTAAATGCGGTGAACAAATGAATCTGGCAATTCTCGGGGAGATGTGGTTTGGTTTTTGGGACTCTGATGCTACTTCATAGAGAAACAGCTTATATTGTGTTGTTATCACTTTTTTCTTTGTATATATATATATTTATGGGGCAATTTTCTACATACTCCTAAAAATTTTTCTGTTTTCAGATTTACCCCTCTTAGAAGGCTAATATTAAAACTATCCTTCTTACGTTCCAACTTCTTTTCAAAATACCCTTGAAGTTAAACCCTGTTAGTATACCGTTTGGAACTGCCTTTATCTGTGTGTAATTATTATTTTGCCCTTTTAAATATATCCTAAACCCCTAAACTCTAAAATTCTAAACCCTAAATCCTAAAATCTTAAAAAATTCTAAATCCTAAACCCTAAAACCCTAAACCTTAGAATCCTAAAAAACTCTAAACCCTAAAACTCTAAACCCTAAAATTTTAAAAAATTCTAAACCCTAAATCCGGACAAAATAGGTATATCTGATAGTTTTCAACTCCGATTATTATTTAACTCTAGTTTAACCCTAGTTAACTTAACAAAGGGAAACGGTAGGGATATTTTTAATAACGGTGGAACGTATGAAGGGTATATTGGAAAGAAAAAAATAAGAGGGGTAAATTAGATATTTCTTCATATTTCAGGGGTACACAGGCAATTATCCCTATATTTATATATACACCTTTATACGAGTCGTGTGGTATGTACCGTAATTATAATGTTATCTTTACTTTTCCATCTATTGCTTCTGCAATTACAAAAACATTTGGAATCCGGATTTAGTATTTAGAGATTATTTTAAAGTAAATTCATATTTTCTGGTTTTTAAAATTAATTTTTTAGTTTTTATGGCTCAGAATTAAAAGCAACTAAGATTTACTTCTTAAAATATAATTTTGATTTTGAAATTAAATTCTATTTTTTTTTTTTTTAAATTTTAGATTTTAATTTGATATTTTATATTTGAATTTTTATATTTTAAATTTTAAAATTTAAACCACAAATCTCAAATTTAAGATAATTTAAATTTTGAAAATTTTAAATTATAAGTTTTAATTTTCAAACTACAAATTTCAAACTTTTAAAATTAAAAATTTAAATTTTAAATTTTCAAATTTAAATTTTAAATTAAAATTTTTAATATAGATTTTAAATTAAAAAATCAAATTTTAATTTTTTTATGCAAATTTAAAATTTAAATTTAAATTCAATTGTTAAATTTAAATTATTTTAAAATAAAATTTAGTAAAAAATTATTATTTGCGGCCACTAAAATTTTTTTGCCAAACATTTTTTCCAAAATGATGATTTAAATAAATACTTTTCATCCAAACTCATCAAAACGTTCTATCATTTTTAACTAAAATTAATTCTCTGAACTAAAATCAATTACGTAGAAATCATATTTGCAGAATCTAAGCTTAGCCATTTTGATATTACCGGATAAATTCAAATAATTGAATTAAATTATTGAATGTTCTATAATATATATATATATATATATATATATATATATATATATATATATATATATATATATATATATATATATATATATATGTATACACTAATAAAAGCCGTATAAAAGATGTAATGGTAGTATTGATAATAAGGGATTAGCGGATACTAATCCCTTATTATCCGAGTCCGTAAATGGAAAGACTCGGTCTACGGCCACGTGTCTCGTATCACCATCATTCCCGCGAAAATTAAATTAAATTAAATTAAATTAAATAGTACAATAAAATACAATCTCTTAAAAAACAAACACTTTTTTTTTCTTATTTTTCTGATATGTAAAATTTTTATTCTTCTCTTCTTTCCTGCTGAAGGTCTAAAATCAGAAAGCAAAAAAAGCAAAAAAGAAATCATTCTCCATTTTCCTCCAATAATTCACCACTTTCAAATTCAAATGCTTATTCGGTTCGGTCCAGGTTCGGTTCTGATAACTTATTGGATTCGAAATTGATGACAGATCTTCGCAAGAATTGTCGTCGCTGCCGCCACCACCGCCGCCACTATTGCATAAATCTATGGAAATTCGGTTACCGCAAGCGGTTCTGATGCTCGAATGCGATGGCGGATTCGTATCCTGATCGACAGGTTTCTCTTTCTCTTCTCTGTGCACATTTGAAATGTAAGCTCTGAACTAATCAGAAAATATTACTCTCGGAATTGCGATCTGAAAAATAACTTGGATTCATCCTAAATTTCATCCTTTGTTTGTTGTAATTTTGTATTCTGGTTAGGTTGGTTGGTATGTCGAGATCTTGACATTAGAAAAATTATAATTCGTGATTTATGATTCTCGATTTGCTCAGCACCTCATAAAATTGATCTTTTGGCTGTACTTTCGACCTGCAGTCGATTCGTTGAGTTAAGATAATATTTGTGCTCTGAATGTGATCACAATGTTTGCTACCTGTTTACTTGTCATGTACTGTTGAGATTCTTAAATTTCGAGAATCGTGATCCGGATTTTTCTACAGGTTTGGATCTGATAGCTGTTGGATTGGAAATTGATGATAGGCCTCTGCAAAGAAAACCTGATTCTTGACCATCTCAGCCGCTGTAACCGTCGTCCCAGTAATCCATGGAGATTGGGTTGTCGCCGGCAGTCCTGATGCTTCCGCGGCGGCCCCTTCCCCACAGCGCTCTCAGATGGAATGGCAGATTTATCTAGTCGTGGGAATCCTGATCGTGACGTCGAGCAGGTTGTATTCCCCTGTAATAAAAAGCACCGATAATTTGCAGCAAGGTTTTAAGTATCCATCGGCACGGACCGTATCTACCGTGCCGTACCGTGCCAACAAGATACCGGCACGATACAGCTTCCGTGCCGATGACACAGTTCAAAACCTTTTTTTCTTAAAATTACTAAGTAATTTTCTTAATAAAGTTCAAAATATTTGATAAAGATACATAATAAGCAATTAAAAAATTTTGTTGCTAAAGAAATTAAATATTTCATGCCATGATTTGTCGGCACGCATGTATTTTTTGTGACCGGCACTCATCGGCACGGCTTGGCACGCACCGTGCCGTACCGTGCCGGCAAATTTTCGGCACGATCCCGTGCCACGGCACTTAAATCCTTGATTTGCAGACATAGAGACTTCACCTGAAATATAGCTCATTTTTGAAACTGGTATTCCAACTGTCAAAATTCTGTCAGAAATTAGCTGAATCTCAGAGCATGCTATCGTTCCGGTAACGTCTGTCTGTTTTTACCTTTTCTGTAGAGGACATTGAAATTGCTGTCAGCGATCAGTTAATCTTGTTAAGAACTATTTTATCACGCTGACTGGCACAACTGCAGCACAATAACTGGTTCTTTGTTGTTCTATCTACTTCAACGACAAAAAAAAGGAAAAAAAATCAATCTGAATTCGCTGTTTTATAGTTGGAAAATTTTCACTTAATTTGATTCGATCTTCGACTCAATTTATGTTATTTTTTTTTCTTTCATTCTGAAGGCCCTTACTGCTTTGAAGAAAGGCAGCCAAATAATCAAATACAGTCGGAAAGGAAAACCAAAAGTCCGACTTTTCAGACTTTCTGCTGTGAGTAACAATCCAGTTCTAGTCTTGCCCTGGTGATATCTGCATATTTGCTTAACTTTATATTGCTTTGCTGCATGTGTTTTGATGCTTACACCAGCATTGATGATATTGTCATCTTCGCAGGACGAAACAACTCTAATTTGGTTCTCTCATAAAAAAGAAAAGAGCATCAAGTTAGCCTCCGTCTCAAAAATCATTCCTGGACAGAGAACTGTAAGTTTCACTGAGTTCTGCATCTGCTATATATATTTTATTGTAGTTTAGACTTTTTTTATACCTCAATTATCTGTTGTAGGCGGTTTTCAAGAGGTTCTTACGTCCCGAGAAAGATTATTTGTCATTTTCTATTATCTACAAGAACGGTGAACGGTCCCTCGATCTGGTCAGTAGAACATAATTTATTCGATATTCTCGAAATATCTTATTCGTCCTAAACTGC
Organism: Tillandsia leiboldiana; assembly: GCA_029204045.2. NCBI lineage: Eukaryota > Viridiplantae > Streptophyta > Magnoliopsida > Poales > Bromeliaceae > Tillandsia > Tillandsia leiboldiana. The sequence continues at coordinate 46,379,242 of CM055069.1, read as the reverse complement.
AATCGCTCGTGGAGTGCAGATTTGCAAAGATCAAACCGAAGCAGAGGCGTGGTTTGCAGGCCTTAAGGCTCTCATCACTCCAGGTCAAGGCAGAAATTCGAGGACCAACGGTCAAAGTGATGGGCTAGCATTTTCTGACGTGAGTACAAATTTAAAAATTTCTATCACCGGCTAGCTGCAGCTGTAGGATTGTTGGCGCTAACCATTAATTCCAAAAGCTCGAGCTATTAGAAATACGCAACCAATTCACTTAAAGCGTATAGACACAGCGTCCACGGGTCTCGATCGGACTCAACCCATCTGGACGTTGGGTCTATTATTGGGCCTCTTGCCGTTAGGTTTATTGTGGACCGCAGCCCTACTCAACTTATTGGGCTCACCCAACTCAACTTATTAGTCTCCTGGGTCTATTGTCACGGACAGAAGTTAGACCTATTTTTAACCCATAAATAAATAGCCAACAGAAGCTAGTTCATTTCTTCAGATTTGTGTGCTTTAATTATATATATATGATTTCAGGATGGTGGTTCTGTTCGAAATGGTCGTGGGTACGGCGGAGCAGTAGACATTTACTCGAGCGTGCCTTCATTCAATTCGGGTAGATCAGATGTGGGTTCCGACCGCGCAAATATGCAACTAAGAGCGAGTGCGGGAGGCGATGGCAGTCGGCTGAGCGTTTCCAGCGCTCCGAGTTCTTCCAGCCAAGGCTCCGGGCCGGACGACGTCGAGTCGTTAGGCGATGTTTACGTCTGGGGAGAAGTGTGGAGCGACGGCATCTCGCCAGACGTACGCTCCAACCCCACTTGCATGAAAATCGACGTCCTGCTGCCCAAGCCCCTGGAGTCCAACGTCGTTTTGGACGTCCATCAGATAGCCTGCGGCTGTCGACATGCAGCTTTAGTTACTAGACAAGGGGAAGTCTTCACGTGGGGTGAGGAAATCGGCGGGAGGCTCGGCCACGGCACCGATCTCGATGTGAGCCGACCTAAGCTCGTCGAATCCTTGGCCGTGTCCAACGTCGACTACGTCGCGTGCGGCGAGTTCCACACTTGCGCGATATCGGCTTCCGGCGATGTGTACACCTGGGGGGACGGTGCGTACAATGCCGGCCTCCTCGGCCACAGTACTAATGCCTGCCACTGGATTCCTAAGAGAGTTTCCGGCCCTCTAGAAGGGCTTCAGGTTCTGTCCATCGCCTGCGGCATGTGGCATTCGGCGCTAGCCACGTCGAACGGAAAGGTGTTCACTTTCGGTGATGGTACTTTTGGCGTTCTCGGTCACGGCGATCGCGCCAGCGTCGCATGCCCTAAGGAAGTAGAGTCGTTGAGCGGGTTTAGAACATTGAAAGTCGCGTGCGGAGTATGGCATAGCGCTGCCATTGTCGAGGTAAATCAGACCGGCGTGAACGTTGTTTCTAGGAAGTTGTTTACTTGGGGCGACGGCGATAAGCATCGGTTAGGACACGGGGATAAAGAGGCGAGGTTAATCCCTACGTGCGTCCCGTCGCTTATCGACTACAACTTTCATCAGCTGGCATGCGGGCAAACTATGACTGTCGGCCTTACTACATCCGGGCATGTTTTCACAATGGGCAGTACTAACTATGGCCAGCTGGGGAATCCGCAGTCCGACGGAAAAGTCCCGTGTCTGGTTCAAGATAGACTAGTGGGGGAATTAATCGAAGAGATTTCGTGCGGCGCTGACCACATCGCTGTTCTGACTTCGAGAAGTGAAGTATATACGTGGGGTCGAGGTGCCAACGGTCGTCTGGGACACGGTGATGTCGAAGATCGAAAAACTCCTACTCTAGTCGAAGCGCTGAAAGATAGACATGTGAAGAGCATTTCGTGTGGATCGAATTTCACGGCGTGCATCTGCATTCATAAGTGGGTTTCCAGTGCTGAGCAATCAGTATGCTCAGGGTGCAGGCAGGCATTCGGGTTTACGCGAAAGAGGCATAATTGTTATAATTGTGGATTGGTTCATTGCCATGCTTGTAGCTCAAGAAAAGTGTTGAAGGCCGCCCTGGCCCCGACCCCCGGCAAACCGCACCGAGTGTGCGATTCATGCTTCATGAAACTTAAAGCATCGGAGGCGAGTAATGCTGCCGCGGCTAGCAGAAGAAACATTATCACTCGCAGATCGATCGATACGCGAGAGAGGTTAGATAGGCCAGAAGTGAGAACTTCGAGGCTACTATTGTCGCCTTCGACAGAACCCGTCAAGTATGTTGAGGTGAGATCCGTGAAGAATGAGTTGAAAACAGATTCTCTTTCTTTGATCCGAGCATCTCAGGTTCCTTCTTTGCTGCAACTCAAAGATCTCGCTTTTCCTAGTTCGCTTAGCGCGCTTCAAACTGCTTTAAGACCTATAGTTACATCAGCACCTGCACCTGCCAATAATAATATACCTGCTTCTCCGTGCCCGAGGAGGCCGAGCCCTCCGCCTAATGCAACTCCAATGTATTCTAAAAGTGTCATTGATAGCCTGAAGAAGACTAATGAGCTGTTGAATCAGGAAGTTCTGAAGTTGCAATCTCAGGCAAGTAGGGGAATACCTTTTCTCTATCTCTTTCCCCCCCCCCTCTCCCTTCTTTCGGAACCCTGTCCTTATCTTTGAAATTATTCTCACTTAACGAATAATTTTAGGTGAAAAGTTTGCGACATAAAAGTGAAATTCAAGATGAAGCTCTACAGAAGTGCGAACGGAAAGCTAACAAAGCTGCTTCGCTAGCTGCAGAAGAATCTGCCAAGTGCAATGCTGCACTGGGTCTTGTAAAGTCTTTTGAATCCCAGGTATTATTCGATACAAACTCTTGATTCTCTTCTCCTATTATATATTAGTTTTAAATGAAAAATCAGAAGATTGATATTCAGTTGACATTGCATGTTTCTTTCACACATTTATCTCATCAGTACTACTACAATTAAGAAATTTCAAATCCTACTAATACTATGGGCGACATCCATCAGCTATACATGACATTTAGTTTTAAGCAGTTGAATACCACTCTTTGCAAGTTTGTCCAGAAATGATTGCAGGAGGAGGATCTTGTTGAAGCATGTTAGATTCTGAATAACCTCGACAATGAATTGTATAACGTCATTTTCGAGACTAACTAATGCTCAATTGTTTCTGAAGCTGAAAGATGCGGCAGAGAAGCTGCCTCCTGAGTTCGGCGACAATGTAAAAGCCTTACAAATCCAAGCGGAGTCACTGCTAAGAGATTATAAGAGCCAGGCTTTGAAAATTTCTCCTTCCTTGGCAGTTGATTTATCAGAAAATTACCAGCATCGCCTTTCAAATGATGGAGCGATTGATATCTCCCAAAGAACGATAAATAACGGGGACGAGTTACAGAATTCTGCTGAAGGCAGTGGTGTGCAAAATAATCACTCTGCAGTTACCGAAATTGGGGGTGTTACAGCCCAGCAATACGCAGAAAACGGATCAAAAGTACATATGGATTTTGCTCCCAAGTTTGGAAGTCAGGGAGAAGTGCAACTGATCGAGCAATTTGAGCCTGGCGTATATGTAACACTGATACAGCTTCGAGATGGTACTAAAGTTTTCAAGCGGGTCCGATTCAGGTAGATTTCTCATGAACATACTCGCCGATCAGGCATAAAGAATTTCTATATCATTTAAAATGATTTGCAAATCCAGAAGAACAAGAACTTGAACCTCTGTATTCTAGTAGTTTATAGTTCTTATTTAGTGTTCACATGACAGAGGTCATATGGCATACCACATTCTGAATCTACGTACGGCGATGCTACTCTGTTGGTTTGCACATCCAATATTACTTGATATCGAAATCAAGGAGTTTAGAAACATGCCTATCGTAAATTAGGATCAAAAACATTATAATTTGTATTTCTTATGCATGGATATCACATTACATCTCAACTCTTCTTGATGTGAACCATCAATTTACTGTTTAGTAGAATTGAATAACTTACACATGCCATTAGTTCCATATGATTGTATTTTACTCAGCTCTAAGAACCTTTCCTTCACAATCATGACATAGTTTCTAATTACTATAATAACATGCCAACTTTTCTTTTATCGAAAATGAGCAGCAAGAGGAGATTTGTCGAGCACCGAGCAGAAGAGTGGTGGAAGGAAAATCAAGAAAGGGTGTTGAAAAAGTACAACTATCCCCTTCATCAGGCAGCTCCAACGCTATCCACGAGCGTACCGCCCGCTGCTGAAGAAGAGTCTGCGCCATCCGAGACTTAGATTCATTACGTAACTTTAGAGAAGTTCGAATACAAATCTCATAGGAGGAAGCATTTTTTGGAACAGTAGGGTGAGAGATGGAGGATTAAAACTAGTGAGAACACTCCTTTTTTTCGTTCTTTTGATCTCTTATACCTTGTATCTTAAAAAAAATTGAAATTTCCATATCTTTTGTTGCATATATACATCTAGGTTGGCCCTTTTGTTATTTCGATCTCTTATTCTCTTTGTAGCTCTTTTTACATGTCTACTGTTGTATCGTCGTAGCGACTACTGCCTTCCTATCTAGTTGTTTTGTTCTTCGTGATTTTGATCAGTTGATGTTGAGTGCAAAGAAACCAAGTTGAAACCATCACATGAAAATAATCCTAACTTAAATTTTACATATTTTATTAGCTGATAATTAATATAGTTAGAACTATGGATGATTGAGATGTATAAACTAAATTTGATGATGATGCAGCTTGAATTATTGTAACAATATCATATGATGATATATAGACAACATCATAAGGGAAAGAACCAATTTTATTTGAATTTGTGATCTCATTCATTAATTTAACTTCTGGAGAGCCATTTGAGGTTCTTCAAAAGAACTGCATGTTTCGTAGTGTTCTACTAAACACACAAGTACAATACACTCTTAAAATAACATCAAACAAATAAAGTTTCAATATTTTTGTTGTTATATGTAATTCAAACTCCTATTGATTTTCGCATGTTGTCGCAATGCACTATATATATAATAATTCACATAAACCAATGTTATTAGCTTTGGTACTTTAATATTACTCTTCATACTTCTTGTAACAACATAAATTAAACTCACAACTGCATGAAAGATTAATTACAATGACTTTTTTTATTTATTTTAAGTGATATGGACCTGGTGATCACTACAAATGACCCAACCCATGTCACCCATCAACTGTAAATGCCCATTTGTCAAAACTAGGGTTTTCTATTGCTCACGGATTTGCACATGTTGGATAGGAACGAAATTCTAATTCAATATATAAGAAACCACTTACTCTGGTAATAATAACAAGGGTTTAAATATTTTGGTTCGATGATTTTGAGCCTAATGATTTATTATTGCTAGCGGGCTGATCTTAGCTCTCACACTTTCGACTTTCGACTGGTATTCAGTTATGACACCAACTGTAATGATCGAACCTAATAATTACTCATTGGGTTCAAATCATCGGTCTAAAATACTTAAGCAGTCTAATACCAACTGTATTGATCAGACTCAATAATAACTCGTTGGGCCGAAACCATTAGTCCAAAATGCTTAAGCACTGACTTTCGGCTGGTATTCGATTTTTATAATAACTGTAACGATTTGACCCAATCATCGATTTTAGTGTGTAACGACTGGGATCTAAACAATCAGCTAAAAATACTTAAACCTAACTATTATTATTCGGGTTCATAATCTTTTATATATTCAATAAAAAAATTAATTTTATGATTATTGGAGTGTCACAGTGATACAAAATTACAAACTATAGGGTCCTTGGTCAAAGCACATGCATATCGATACATAGAAAAATTGGCAAAGCACATGATATCAATATATAGAAAAAAAAGGCAAAACTTGTTCTCTAAAATATGCATAATATTATGGTTAAAATGTATACACCCCACCCTAAGTATAACCTTTAGCCTGCTTTGAAATTGACTTTGTGAACTTTATTTTATTTGATTTATATCCTCACTACTTATTAACTATTAATTTGATTTAGCTCCTTCCGCTAATAATTTTGGAGATCTTAATTATTAGAATCAAAATAAATATTAACAAAAGATACACATGAAAAATTGCTTTAGTACGTTAAAAAGAAGATCGAGTGCATCTTTCGTAGAAGTTCGATTATGACTACTCTAAAACTAATAACAAAATGAGCTAAATCACGAACAGTTTGTAAATAGAAGAAGTGTGAATTAAATAAAAAGAAAATCAGAGAGTCAATACATTATTTGTAGCCTAATATTTTGCTCATATTTTCCATCCTTGCCCAGAGACCCATGCTTGGCACAAGCTTCTAAGTTCTAACTATATATTTTTTTGTTTATTTAATGTATTTGGAAAATATTTTGTACATTTTATTGGACCAAGCTCCTACTGTTCTCAGCTTAAAGCAATGATTTTTAAATTTATAGTAGACATTTGCCTAATTAAGTGAGCGTTTTCTAAGGTACTATTTTGACAGGTAAAGAATAATACTTTGTACGTACTTGGAGTTAGGTTGTGGTTTATCCCTTTGTGGCCTCTTTATTATAAAAATATAACACATTTAGTAACACCTATGCGTACTATGTAGACCAATTTTCGCTTCCTCCAAGGACAAGAGTTAAATAAGTAACAAAGGGCTTAGTTTCCTCTCTTGCTGTATCTCTTCTTAGTATTTCAGTAAAAAAATAGATACTTATTTAAATTATAAATTATTTTAATTTGATCATTATATTTTTTTAAAAATTTTAATTTTACTATCTAATATTTCAATTTATTTGATTTGACTCTACCAATTATGTTTTAATTTTAAAATTTGAATACCTAGTTTATCTTTATATATTAATTAGTTAGTATATTTTATACAATTCTTATAACTATAAATTTATTAAAATAAAAAATATATAGATTAAATTTTGAAATCAAAATATCGTTGATTGACTCAAATTCTGTAACATTTTATCTCATATTTATTTCATCAAACGATGTTAAATATAACGATCCAATTTATTAATAAGACTAATAATTTATTGTATGTAAATCATCAATTTAAAATATTTAAATCTAATTATTATCACCAAATTTTTTAGACCTTATTTTTTCTTTCACAATTTCTTTTCGTCTATTGTCAGACTATTAGAATGACAAAATAATTGCAAGTGCCCATTATTTATTTTTTAAGAAATTAATAGAAATGAGTTGAGGGTTCCCTCCTCTTTGTTTAAAACATTTTTAGGTGAAGAGCTATAGCTTTCTCTGGCAAATACTCCAAGTAATATCCTCTTGATCTTCTGTGTCTTCGGGGTGTTAAAAATTTGGTTCCAAACTTAAAATCAAACTAAACCAATCCAAAAAAAAGGTCAAATTTGTTCAAGTTAATTGGTTTTCTCTTTAGTTTGATCGGGTGCTCCATTTTATCAACCTGAATTTTTAGATTTATCAAATCAAATAGAACTGAAAATTGCATTATAATTGGTAATATGCTGACTAAAAATTATTATCATTTTACTATAAAATTGTGATTGTGACTATTAACAGAAAAACATGCTGTGGATACAACTTCTAATTTATAATAAAAAAAATTTACAAGTGCTTTTATTTTTGGGACCTTTCATAGTATATATAAAAATAATGTTTTTAGTCACTAGAAATCGAGGCCTTAATCTAATTGGTTTGAGCCAAATCAAGTTTGGTATGTATTTGTTAGGATCCAAGAGTGGTTTGCTTTCATCATGTTTACACATTCACAAAATGGCTAGTTATTGGCAAAACATTTTTGCTTAGGTAAAAATGTGAAAATTTTATCTGAATCATATACTATTTTGAGTTGGCTATCTAATTTTTTAAAATTTTAATTTTATTATTTTTAAAATTTATTTGATTTTACTTCGTCAATAATATTTTAACTTCAAAATTTGAATATGTCTTTATCTTTATCAATATATTTAGTATACATTATATAATTTTTACAGCTATATATTTATTAAAGTAATTAGCATAAAATTTAAAGTCAAATTATTATTGACTAATTTAAATCAAATAAATAGATAAATTAAAATTTTAAAAACTTAGATGGTAAATTTAAAATTGTCCACGAGCTAGATAAAATTTGTAAGTTTTTTTTTTCCTTAATTTTGCTTACAACTAAAGCAAACCAAAACGAATTAATCCACCCCTGGTCTGTGTGCTGATTAATGAAATATTAAACATCTCAAATAAATAAATTTTTTTGAAATGCAAGTTATTCTACAAAAACATTCACTATATTGCTTTTTTTTTTTTTTTTTTTTTTTTTTTTTTTTTGAAAGAGAAGGTAATATATGGAGGCTCGTGCAACATGTCACATTTTTTTTCTTCTCATTGAATACTTGCGTACTGCGTTTAAAATGGTTTTAGGGTTGTACTTGTACCACATACTATACTGATATTTTCACCTTCACCCCTACTCAAGTATGCTTACTTTTTCTCATGTCACATCACTTTTCACCCCACCCTACTGTTGTCACCTTTTCTCCGTATACACAACAGCCCTAAGAGTGTTATTTTCCTCTCTCTCTCTCTCTCTCTCTCTCTCTCTCATTGATGCTCCCATTTTTGGACCAAACAATCCATCCACGCCAGCTTCTGCAACTCCCTCTCTGAACCCAGAACCAGAATCCCCTCAAATGCTTTTCCCCCCCGCAGCAGCAGCAGCAGCAGCAGCATGAAGCAGAAGAGGCAGAAGCAGAAGCAGCTCCCCAAGAAGCCCCAATAGTAAGCTCCTCCTTTCCTTCCTCTTATATATATATATATATATATAACAAGCCCATCTCTCTCCCTCTGTTTCTCTTTCTCTATCTGGACCACTATGTAGACTTGTTATTATTAATTAGCTGTGAATCAGATCCACACCCTTTCTTAACTATTGCCGCCTCTTTTAATTACTAGTATCACAAATCAAGCTCCAACTACCAAAACAGATCTTCTTCATCCCCCCTCATATACACAAAAATATTTCCACTCGATCACCACACTCATCATGTCACTATCATCAATCATGCACCACCTCTCCATATATATATATATATATATATATATATATATATATATATATATCCTTCATGCATCCATTATTAAAATGATTCATCTGCACTAAGACGTATATATATATATACACACGCAAGAAGCATTCAATATTTTTATTTTTATTTTTTTTTAAGGAAAAATCGAAGGAGGAGGAGGAGGAGAAGGAGAAGGAGAAGGAGAAGGAGAAGGAGAAGGAGAAGGAGGGGGAGGATGGACTTGGTGCAGCCGCGCCAGGCCGACAGCTCTCGGGGGAACGGCGGGGGGGCAACGGCAACTGCAACTGCAAATGCAACTGCAACTGCAACTGCGCCCTCATCATCGTCGTCGTCATTAATGTTGTCATCGTCGTCGTCGCAGTCGGCGTCAGCGCCGAGCAGATACGAGTCGCAGAAGAAGCGGGACTGGAACACGTTCGGGCAGTACCTGAAGAACCACAGGCCGCCGCTGAGCCTGGGGAGGTGCAGCGGGGCGCACGTGCTGGAGTTCCTGCGGTACCTGGACCAGTTCGGGAAGACGAAGGTGCACGCTCTGGCCTGTCCCTTCTTCGGCCACCCGGCCCCGCCCGCCCCCTGCCCCTGTCCGCTGCGCCAGGCCTGGGGCAGCCTCGACGCCCTCGTCGGCCGCCTCCGCGCCGCCTTCGACGAGCACGGCGGCCGCCCCGAGGCCAACCCTTTCGCTTCCCGCGCCGTCCGCCTCTTCCTCCGCGACATCCGCGACCACCAGGCCCGCGCCCGCGGCATCACCTACCACAAGAAGAAGAAGAACAACAACCGCAGCAAACCCCCCGTCCCCGCCACTGCCACTGCGCAGCTTCCGCAACAACAACAACAGCAC
>CM055069.1:46311862-46364362 GCA_029204045.2 Tillandsia leiboldiana | reverse complement strand
CTAGGGTTTAGTGGATGGCCGGTTGAATAGTAAAAATCCTAGGAACCACTACAATCCCAACCGCACATCATTTCATCCGAAGGCTGGAAACTTGCTAGCACCAATTACTTGGTACTATCGATAATATTCCAGCCGGACTCTCGATAATATATATATATATATATATATATATATATATATATATATATATATATATATATATATATATATATATATATAGAGAGAGAGAGAGAGAGAGAGAGAGAGAGAGAGAGCTAGGCTAGAATGCTATTAATAGCACCAAGTCATTGGTACTATTAAATTTTTAATAGTTAAATTAAAAGATGTGTGATTGAGATGATAGTGGGCTCATTGGGTTTAATAGGTGGTTGGAGAAATAGTAAAATCTAATAGGTGAAAAAAATCAAAGGGGTTGATTTAAGGGTAGAAAATTTGATAGTACCAAATGCTTGGTGCTATCGATAGTATAGTAGCCGGACACTCTCTCTCTCTCTATATATATATATATATATAGAGAGAAAAAGCTAGGTTTCTATACTATCGATAGTACCGGAACTTTAATACTATAGTCTCTATTCGAATAAAAAAAAAAAAGAAAAAAAAGAAAGGAAATACGAAGAAGGAAGAAGAAAGAAAGAAAAGAAAAAAAAAAAAAAAAAAAAAAAAAAAGAAAGGGTATGAGATAAAAAAAAAAAAATAATAATAATAATAATAATAATAAAAAGGGAATGAGATATAGAAAAAAAAAAGTAAAGAAATAAAAAAAAGGAACGGGATGAGATATATATTAAAAAAAAAAGAAAGAAAAAAAAGGGAAAAAATAAAAAAAATATTAAAAAATTTTGAATGTCATCAAATGTCTTTGAAGATTTTTTGAAATCATTATAAATTTACGGGTGAACTCAAAGTGAAAAAGATAAAAGAGAAAAAGAGAGAGAAAAAAAAAAATTTAGAGAGAGCAACAAGAAATATAAGAGATCTCCCAGAGCAAAAAGAAGAAGAAAAAAAAGAAGGTAAAAAAAAAAAAAAAAAAAAAAAAAAAAAAAAAAAAAGAAAAAAAAAGAGAAGAATTTTATTTTATTTTATTTTCTCTCTCTTTCCTTCTCTGGCGTGCAATAGAGGACCTTTCTTTTCTTCACATGCGCCCCAGCACCAAGCAGGAGCAATGCTTGCTGCACTCTGCTCCATCCCAGCAAGTCAGAAAAAAAAAAAAAAGAAAGAAAAAAAAAGAAAGATGAATTCGAGCATTCGTTCTTCAAGACGACGACGGCGAAAATAATGAAGACAACTCGACTTCCACGAAATTAAAGAGATAACGCGTACATGCAAACGATAGAAATACGATTTCCTGTCCGGTTGACTGAGCGGTCATCTTCATGATAGGCTCGACACGATCGAATCCGACTTTAGATTATTTTTTATCGCGCACATTTATAGTTAATCTTTTTCACCGAGCGACCATCTTCGTGATAGGCTCGACACGGTTGAAACATGGCGATTCAAACCAAACCGTTTTTTTTTGTGCGATCGAGCGGCCATCTTCGCGATAGGCTCGACACGATCAAACCCGACTTTATATTACTTTTTTTACCGAGTGGCCATCTTCGTAATAGGCTCGACACGGTCGAAATATGGCGATTCAAACCAAACCGTCCTTTCGGTGCGATCGAGCGGCAATCTTCGTGATAGGCCCGACACGATCAAACCAACCCAAGAAAAAAAAAGAATAATAATAAAATTAAAATAAAAATTATAAAAAATAAATCGTCATCTTCGTGATAGACACCGATCGAGCCAACCGGTACGGCTCGACTCGACTAAACCGCCATCTTCGTGATAGGCACCGATCGAGCCAATCACCATCTTCGTGATAGGCACAGCTCGACTCGACTAAATCACCATCTTCGTGATAGGGACCGATCGAGCCAACCGCCATCTTCGTGATAGGCACGGCTCGACTCGAGTAAACTGCCATCTTCGTGATAGGCACCGAACGAGCCAATCGCCATCTTCGTGATAGGTACGGCTTGACTCGACTAAATCACCATCTTCGTGATAGGCACCGATCGAGCCAACTGCCATCTTCGTGATAGGCACGGCTTGACTCAACTAGACTAAACCGTCATCTTCGTGATAGGCACCGATCGAGCCAATTGCCATCATTGTGATAGGCATGACTCAACTCGACTAAATCGCCATCTTCGTGATAGGCACCGATCGAGCCAACCGCCATCTTCGCGATAGGCACCGATCGAGCCAACCACCATCTTCGTGATAGGCACGGCTCGACTCGACTAAACCGCTATCTTCGTGATAGGCACCGATCGAGCCAATCGCCATCTTCATGATAGGCACGGCTCGACTCGACTAGACTAAATCGCCATCTTCGTGGTAGGCACGGCCCGACTCGATCCAACCGCCATCTTCATGATAGACACAGCTCGACTTAATTCGATTTAAATCGAATTGCCAACTGAACCCAATGTGGACATGATTTAAAATGAATTCAATAGAGATAAACAGTAAACCAAATCATAAAGGATTCAAACTGAATTATGTGTGGTTCTAGCCAAATCAAATTAAACCACAAACTAGTTTGACTTAAATTGAACCTAAGCAGTTTGACCGAAACCGAGTCATGAAGGATTTAACTTGAACAAACCGATCCAACCCGAACTGAGCGATTGGAGGATCATGACTAAGCCGAGCCAAACTATGGGTCGGTCCAACCCGAACTGAAGTACATAAGGTTCAATCCAAACTGAACCATATGAGCTTCAAGCTCAAATCAAACGCAACAGGTTCAAACCAATTCAATTCGGACCCAACCTAAGCAAGATTCGGACCGAACTTCAGGGACGAATCGAATCAGATCAAGAAAACTAATCCCACTCAAATTGAAGCCTATCAACAGCTCAAACCAAGCGGAATCCAACATAATCGGCTAAGTCAACTTCCTTGACCTATAAGCTAGATTCAACTTGAGCACCAAGTTGTTAAAACTGAACACATCAAAATCAAAATCAAATTAAATTTGACCACTAAGTCTTTAAACTAAGAAAGTTAAAATCAAACTTATTTTAATTTGACCATCAAGTCTTCAAACTGAACAAATTAATTTCGATTGACCGCCAAGTCTAGGAACTGAGCATTTTAATTTTACTTAAGTACAGTGGGGGTATGCCCCTGCTTAAGCCATGTACACAGTAAATTATATATATTAATAAATTTTATCCATTCACGCTTTGATCCTTTTCATATCAGCATTTATTTTTTGTCTCTTAATCGAGGGTCCCTTAATACTGCAAATGTGGGATAATTAACAGCAGATTCTTGAGTCTGCTGGAAGCTATGAGCCTACACACATGATTTTAAATAAAAATGTGAACAAACTCAATCTGTATCATGAATGACCACCCAGCGTGAGTCGGTTCGTTCGTGGCAGCAGACAGTCTCATTTTCGATCTTAAGGTATTCAAATCAATGATCCACGCCGTTAAATATGATCTAGAATTTATGAAGTTCTTAGCAATAAAATTTTAATTCTTTTCGACATTGTTTACTTAGTAAATAAATCATGTCAAAATAAACGATGAAAACTAAATAATCTTTAAAATTTGAGAATAGGACCTTTGAATTAGAAATCAAGAATGTTGATCTTGATTTAAATAGTTTAAAGTATTTTCTATTAAAATTTGAATAAATTTAAATTTTTCTACACCGTTAAACTACAAATTCGCCATAGTAGTCATTAAAAATTAACAAATTTAAAATGATTTGATCATAAAGTAAACTATATCAAAAATATATATATATTTTTTAAAAAAATTTAAATATCTTAGATCATTTTTAACGGAGTGGATCGTTGATTTAAACACCGTAAAATCTAGTATCAGAGTTCCAGTACTATCGATAGTATAGGAGCTTTTATATATATATATATATATATATATATATATATATATATATATATATATATATATATATATATATATATATATATATATATATATATATATATATATATATATAATTAGGCTGGAATACTATCGATAGCATCAAGTCATTGGTACTATCAAGTTTTTAGTCTTTAGATTAAAAAATGTATGGTTAAAATGATAGTGGTCCCCTAGGGTTTACTAGGTGGTTGGTTGAATAGTAAAAATCTTAGAAGACCATTATAATTCCAATCGTATATCTTTTCATCCAATGGCTAAAAACTTGATAGCACCAATTGCTTGGTGCTATCGATAGTATTCTAGCCGGACTCTCTCTCTCTCTCTCTCTCTCTCTCTCTCTCTCTCTCTCTCTATATATATATATATATATATATATATATATATATATATATACATGCGTGGCATTATAAATCTTTTGAAATAATATTTTTAACGTGACATTATATACACCCCACCCATTGGATGGATGGGGTGTATGACGTATACCCCTTTCGGAGTGCAAATGTAGCATTGCCCTTTCGCTATTCCTTGTTAGTTATATATTGATATAGAAGTTGGTGCCTAGTGTTTTAGCTTCATTATCCCTTAATTGATTCTCTTCAGGGACGAAGCTATGTTAAGGCCCAAAGGGGCCATGGCCCCCCCCAACTTTTTAATATTACTTATTAGTCCTAAGTACTAATTTAATAAAAAAAAATTTAGATAGCCATGGCCCCCCTCAGCTTTTTAATATTTGCTTAATTTATTTTTGGTGGCAATATATATATATTTTTTCTTCTCTATATATATTTTAAATAAGTCAAAATATATTAAGAGTCGCATACTTATAAGGTATTTTGAAATACATCCCTTAACTCCAAATTTTTTTATTTTTTTATTTCTGCCTAGTGAGCTATTTTATTTAACAAAATAAAATATTATATTAAATTTAATAACTATTTGATCTAATAATCATTAAATGTTATAATTTTATTTATTAAAAATACTAAGAAATGGATCAATCGCTAACTGAATTACTGTTAGATTTAATATAATTTATAGTTATTTAAATATAATAATATAAATAAAATAATTAAAATTAAATATCTGTAATTAAAAATTAATTTTAATATTTTTACATTAATTATTAAATTAATAATTTTTTTTTAAAAAAATTGATTAGATAAAATTATATTTATCTGCTAAAATTTTTATTTACATATATTTTGGCCCCCCTCGTGATTAAATTCTGGCTTCGTCCCTGATTCTCTTGTTGTTACTTTTGCTTGTAATGTATCTTCTTTTATTGCTTAACATTCCAAATCTTGTATTATCTCAAAATAAAAAAACATTCCAAATCTTGTATCCACTTAAGGTGAGATTTTTCTCTTTGGAATTAACTATTCCTTGAAGAGAATTAGTAATGAAGACCATATATCCATCTGCTTCCTCCTCTCCTACGTTCAAGAAACAATGGCATTCTCATGCTTTACCTTTTTGTACCCAACCTTTCTATTTTAAGTAAACTTTGCATTGTCTCTTAGTTTTAGTAAATGGTATTCAATCAATATATATGCTTTTTTACAATAATGGGACAAGAGTGCTATTCATGCTCCTAGAATTGTCGAGATGCATGGAAGTGACAGAATAATATATCAAAAAGAAATAGATGCATGTTGTGAAATGGTTTATATTTGGAGCAACGCTACATGTACACCCCCAAAGGGGGTGTACATCTTACACCCACCCATCTAAGGGTGGGGGGGTCACTTCATAAATGGTGAAGTGACCCCTCACCACATCCCACCCATTGGATGGGTGGGGTGTGCGATATACACCCCCAAATGGGGTGTACAAGTAGCATTTTCCTTATATTTGAGTGCGGCATACAATATAGAGAGAGAGAGAGAGAAGGAGAAGAGCTTATATGTTTTTAAAAATACAAGCACATTCATATTTGTGAATTTTTTATTATTAAATTTGTATCGAAATTTATGTTTTTTTTTTAATCTTTCTTTTTTTTAGTTGATTTTACAAAAACACAAATTTCAATACAAATTCAATAATAAAAAATTTATAAATATAGATGAACTTGTACTTTTAAAAACATATAAACTCTCTCTCTCTCTATATATATATATATATATATATATATATATATATATATATATATGGAAAATGCTACTTGTACACCCCATTTGGGGGTGTACATCGCACACCCCACCCATCCAATGGGTGGGGTGTGGTGAGGGGTCACTTCACAATTTGTGAAGTGACCCCCCACCCTTAGATGGGTGGGTGTAAGATGTACACCCCCTTTGGGGGTGTACATGTAGCGTTGCTCTATATATATATATATATATATATATATATGGTGTCTTGAATTGTAATGGATG
Organism: Tillandsia leiboldiana; assembly: GCA_029204045.2. Classification (NCBI taxonomy): domain Eukaryota; kingdom Viridiplantae; phylum Streptophyta; class Magnoliopsida; order Poales; family Bromeliaceae; genus Tillandsia; species Tillandsia leiboldiana. Next base: position 46,358,028 of record CM055069.1, on the reverse strand, counting down.
TATAGGGCAGGAACTTCGTTGGTAATTAGTTCAACAGCAAATCCTAGTAGTTGTTAACTAGCTAGCTAGATGCATGCATGAAGTTGCATAAAGCCCCCCTATAATTGCTAGGATGCTAAACAATATTGCCTTTTAAGTTGTGCTTCCTGTAATTAAGTATTTTATATATTAATCTCCTAACATGGAAAATTCTGTGGGTAGGCATGCCATCATCACATTACTGTACGTGTCTATGGGATTAATTTCAGATGGTGATCGACCCGGGATACATTGTGTGTGTTCTGTGGGTACATGTAGCATTGCCCTTTGTAATTTGTTTTATTCACAAAATTTTCAGTTCTTAAATTTGACTTGGTGAACTTTTCATTAAACAAGTTGAGTAAAAAGGGCAATTGAGCAAACAAGTCATCTAGTTGGAGCAAATGCATAAAATCTGTAACGTCCTAATAGTTTCATATTGAATAGTAAAAAAAAAATTAATTAGGAATATATGAGAGGTTACACATATTAATAATAATAACTGGACTTAAATATTTTCGGTCGGTTGTTTAAATCCAACAAGTTATTATTGCTATCAAATCAAATCATTACAATTGGTATTAGATACGAGTATTAGTTTATAAGTTTGTTTACTTTTGTATAGGGTTGTATTTCTTCGTATAGGGTTGTGTCTCTTAGAATAGGGTTGCGTCCTTTTGTTTAGAGGTGTGTCTCTTCGTAAAAGGGTGCTAGTTCTTTTCGTGAAAAGTTGTTTTGTTTCATGTTCTATATATAGAGGACATGTGTTGTGTTGTAGGGTATCCAGTTGTATGGTATTTGTAGCAAGTTCTATTAAATAAAATTGTCTTTCTTATTTAGAATATTTTATAGTTCTTTTAAGATAAGTCCAAGCCTTCCAACAATTGGTATCAGAGCCAGGTAGAAAGTTTCTAGAAAGAAACTCTATCAAAAATGGCAAATCAACTTCTCCAAACCCAAATCCCAAAACTATTGAAAGATAATTACGAGAATTGGTGCATTCAAATGAAAGCACTCCTTGGTTCTCAAGACCTTTGGGATTTAGTTAGAATTGGGTATCAAGAACAAACAGAGCAAGAAGAAGCCGCGTTAACTGTAGCTCGACGAAACGAGTTGAAGGATACAAGAAAGAGAGACAAAAAGGCTCTCTTTTATCTTTACCAAGCAGTAGAGGAGTCAACGTTCGAAAAAATTGCCGAAGCATTTTCGAGCAAAGCGGCATGGGATATTCTTGCAACAGTCTTTAAAGGAGATGACAAAGTGAAAAGGATTCGTCTACAGAAACTTCGAGCAGAATTCGAAGCAATCCGCATGAAAGAATCCGAATGTGTTGCGGATTATGTTTCTCGCATTTTGGTAATTGCCAACCAAATGAAGCGAAATGGGGAGGAACTCGAAGATGTACGAGTTGTTGAAAAGGTACTTCGTTCTCTCACATCAAAATTTGAGCATATTGTAGTTGCGATAGAAGAGTCAAAAGATATAAGTACTCTTTCTATTGACCAATTAACTGGATCTCTCCAAGTACATGAGCAAAGACTACAAAAAGTGTCTGAAGCCGAGTCGACTGATCAGGCCCTCAAGTCAAAGTTGAAACTAGACAGTAGAAAGGGCAAAAATCGTGGAGAAAATAATTATAATAAATATAAGAATCAAAAGGGATATAACAATTATCGACAGAAAAGCTACAATGCTAGTCGTGATACACGACGTGGATTTGATCCTAAAAGAGATAGACTCAACAACAACCGTCTAGGTTCGTTCAGTGGTACGAGATCGAATATTCAATGTTACAATTGTAAAAAGTTTGGCCACTATAGTAAAGATTGCTGGTATAAAAATACTGAAGGTGTGAACAATTACATCGATAGTACAGTTGAAGCTGAAGTTGCAGAAACTTCACTACTACTTGCTTGCCAAGATGAAGTTAAAGATCCACAATATGTATGGTTTCTAGATTCCGGTGCTTCAAATCATATGTGTGGAAGGAAGGAACTATTTGTTGACTAGACGAGACTGTCGACGGCAACGTGAAATTTGGTGATTCATCAAAAGTATCTGTTAAAGGAAGAGGAAAAATCATGTTCAAATCAAAGAGTGGTGAAGAAGAATTCATCTCCAACGTATATTAGTGCCAGAATTGAAGAGCAATATACTTAGTATCGGACAATTAATGGAGAAAGGATATATCGTATATATGGAAGGCTCTACTCTGACTTTGGAAGATAAGAATGGCAAAATAATTGCCAAAGTGCACATGTCGAAGAATCGAATGTTTCCGATAAACATCAAATCAGAAATTGAAAGGTGCTATCACTCTGAAGTTAAAGAGGAATCAAGGCTATGGCATTTAAGGTACGGGCATTTAAATTACAATAGTTTAAAGTTACTATCCTCTAAAAAAATGGTGCATGGTCTTCCTGTTATTGAACATTTAAATGGAGTATGTGAAGGTTGCATAATTGGAAAACAAACAAGACTTCCTTTTATTGGTAGCAAAATAAAATTTGCAACACAACCTTTAAGTTTAGTTCACACTGATATTTGTGGTCCTCTTCCTGAGTCTCATGGGAAAAATAAGTATTTTATTACTTTTATTGATGACTGTACTAGAAAAGTATGGGTGTACTTTATCAAAGAAAAATCCGCCGCATTTTCTACTTTCATAACATATAAAGCTACGGTAGAAAGAGAAAGTGGAAAGAAAATAAAGATACTGAGATCTGACAGAGGAGGAGAATACACTTCAAAAGAATTTAAAGATTACTGTACTAAAGAAGGTATTCAACAGCAATTCACAACGGCATACAGTCCACAGCAGAATGGTATAGCTGAACGAAAAAATAGGACTATTTTGGATATAACAAGAAGTTTGCTCAAAGAGAAGGCTTTACCTAAGTCATTTTGGGCAGAAGCAGTTGCATGCGCAGTATATTTAATTAATAGGAGTCCAACTAAAAGTCTAAAAAATATAACACCAGCAGAAGGATGGAGTGGATATAAACCTGGAGTTAAACATCTCAGAATATTCGGATGTATTGCTTATGCACAAATTCCTAAGGAGAAACGGAAAAAGTTAGATGATCGAGGAGAAAAATGTATCTTTACTGGTTATAGTGAGCACTCTAAAGCCTATAAACTCTATAATCCTATTACCAAGAAAGTAATTATTAGTAGAGATGTTATTTTTAACGAAAATGCCATATGGAATTGGACTTCGGAAGAAAAAGGAAAAGAAATAATAGATCAGGAAGTTGAAGAAACCGACAATGTGTCAAATAACAATGACACTCCAACACCAACAACTTCAGTATCAGCATTACCAGCCCCTTCACCATTCACTCCTTCAAGTTCTTCAAGTCCGCTCAGATTAAGAAGACTTGAAGATATATACAATGAGACGGATGTAATTGATAGTGAGAACTTATTTTGTTTTCATCTCGACGAAGAACCATTATCTGTCGAAGAGGCTCTACAAAAGAATGTTTGGCGCGCTGCAATGAATGAAGAAATTAAAGCAATAGAGAAAAATAAAATATGGGAACTAACTTCACTTCCTATTGGACATAAAGCTATTGGAGTAAGATGGATATATAAGATCAAACACGATGCTGATGGTAAAATAACAAAACATAAGGCAAGACTAGTCGCAAAGGGATATAAACAAGAAAAAGGAATAGACTATGAAGAAGTGTTCGCACCGGTAGCCCGACTCGATACAGTGCGACTTATTCTCGCAATAGCTACTTTTTATGGTTGGGAAGTACATCAAATGGATGTAAAGTCGGCGTTTCTAAATGGTTTTCTTGAGGAAGAAGTTTATGTTGAACAACCTCCTGGCTATAAAATAAAAGGTGCGGAAGATAAAGTGTGTCGTTTAAACAAAGCTTTGTATGGTTTAAAACAAGCACCACGAGTTTGGAATACTCGTCTTGATAATCTTCTTCAAAAGATTGGATTTTATAAATGTCCCTATGAGTATGCGACATATATCAAGAAAAATAAAAATGAAAAAGGAGATATTTTAATCATATGCGTGTATGTGGACGATCTACTAATCACAGGATCTAGCAAAGATATGATTATTGATTTCAAGAGTATCATGATAAAAGAGTTTGAAATGACAGATTCAGGACTTATGTCATATTTCTTGGGTATTGAAGTGAAACAGGTGTTGACCGGTGAATATATGTTGACCGGTGCATTTATGTTGACCGGTGCAAGTTTTTTTTAAAAAAAAACTTTGTTGACCGTTGAATGTAAGCTAGTTGACGGGTAAAAGTTTTTGGACCGTTGCATGTAAGTTGGTTACAAACACACCTCTTGATTGGACCGTTGCATGTAAGTTGGTTACAAACACACCTCTTGATATGAAAAGAGGTGTCTTTTCTTTTGGATGTGAAAAGAGACACTATTTCATGCCTATATATGTTTAGGCATTGTGGAGGTTTAAAGTAAAAGAGAAGAAGAGAAAGAAGAAAAAAAAAAAAAGGAAATGGAGAATAAAGCAATAGTGAGAGTTTCTTATAAAAATTTACTTCAAGAATATTGTCAAAAGAAAAAGATATTCCTTCCACAATATCGCACTTATCAGGAAGGATCTATTCATGATCCAGAATTTTATTCTTTTGTCGAATTTGGAAATTCATGTTACATGGGTGATGTGAAAAAGACTAAGAAGAATGCGGAACAAGATGTGGCACATTTTGCCTTTATGACTACAACAGGTATGGTTTCTCTTGATCAAAGAAATATTTATTTAGAGAAAGAAATTATTTCGTTAGAGAAGGAGAATACGGAGGTGAACATGGAGAACAAGTCTCTGAAGAACGTCATCAACGGTCAGGCCACCAAAATCAGAAATTTAATTTCAGACAAGACAGCGTTGGAGAAACTACTTCAAGATTATGAAGATCCCGTGGAAGAAAATGATAGTTATGCATAAACAAACTTAAGAGGGAATGTTAGTTTATAAGTTTGTTTACTTTTGTATAGGGTTGTATCTCTTCGTATAGGGTTGTGTCTCTTAGAATAGGGTTGCGTCCTTTTGTTTAGAGGTGTGTCTCTTCGTAAAAGGGTGCTAGTTCTTTTCGTGAAAAGTTGCTTTGTTTCATGTTCTATATATAGAGGACATGTGTTGTGTTGTAGGGTATCCAGTTGTATGGTATTTGTAGCAAGTTCTATTAAATAAAATTGTCTTTCTTATTTAGAATATTTTATAGTTCTTTTAAGATAAGTCCAAGCCTTCCAACAAGTACCAGTCAGAAGTGTGAGAGTTAAGTGTTATGTGGGATGAAATGTTACACCACTGATTTAGTGAAAGCCATCTCTTCAACCGTAGGAGTCACCTTAAGAATTTCACATCACCTGATAATTCTGATCTATATCTATGATCTAGTGTTTGGACCTGATTAGGACGTTATGATATAAACAGGCGGAGTCTGTAACACTGTAATAGTCCTGTATCGGACGGTAAACGAGTTCTGATTGGAAATAAATAAAATCACATATATTAGTAATAATAACTAAGTTTAGATATTTTGGAACAATGATTTAAACTCAATAAGTTATTGTTGCCTATAAGGATCAGATTGTTACAAAATCCCACTTTGCTTGTGTATATATATGTTTGGACACACACACACGGTTAGATGTGACTCTGAAATTAGAAATCGCTTCGATATTATAATTCCTGTTCGCCGACGGTTTCGCAGTGCGACGATAAAATTTGATAAAATTTTGGAAAAAGAAAAATGAATGCCTGTGGTGGAAGCGGAGGGCTCGGGCCGCTAGATCTGAGCCCGAAGCCCATCACTGACATCGGACGGGGAGTACGGAGAGCTCCGCTCGCGGTACGGTTTAGATCCGTTAAAGAAAAATTCGTTAAAATTAGTATTCTCTTTTCTTTTGCCCTAGAGAGATCGAGCGATAGTACGATTATCAAGAATTTTTGTATTTTTTTTTTCGATATAGTGAAACTCTTCTTTTTCATCCGTAATTTTTTTTCTGTAAAATTTTTTTACATAAATTTATGTGCTTATTATTCTATCGTGCATTTGAGATCTACTTTTTTATGATTATTATCTTTAATTTTATTTGATTTGTGCGTCAGTTGCTAATTACCAATAAATTATTAATAGATCCTTTTTATAGAAATTCAGCATAACAGGTATTATTTTGGTCACCTCTTGTATGCTTTCAGGTGTATTTAAAAGTTCCAAGGAGTTTGAAAGGGTTCGTAAGTGCAATATTTTTTCCGTGAAGTTGTAGTAATATAAAAGGCAGGAGATACTCTTATCAATAATTTAACATGCTTTATGAAGGACCACTCAATCACTCAATCACTCAATCACTTTAATATATAGTGCTATTTTGTTCTAGCCATTACGTAGGCTTTAGGAATATTCACAGCCTTCAAATAGTTGCTATCAACAAGTACTACTTTCTATGTTTGTGCCTATATATGGATCAATTAATAATTGAAACCTAATACAGAATTTGGAGTTTTACATCATTTCAGCTTTGTTTAGGGTTTTCTATCATGTCATGATGATGCATAGTTTAATTTTTTTTTGTTATCATAAATTCAAAAAAATAACAGATTTTTAGGTTTTTATACCATTTCTAATATCTTTCGAAATGCATTTAAGCTAGGTTGTGTTTGGTTTGGATATAAGTGAGAACGTATGTTTTATTCAAGAGATAAATATAAGTTTAAAAATAAGCAGAACTAATGTAATTTTATATTTGTATGAGTATTAGAGTTATACGAGATATAAGAAAAATTATATATGGTTTGATAAAGTGAAATAAGAAGAACAAAAAAAAGAAAATTATTTAATTAAAAAAATTACTCTTTAAAAAATTTATTATAAAAAAATTAATTATAATTTATATTATTTAAATTTAGCTTTTGTATATTAAAAAAATAATTTATTAAAAATTTTTAAAATTTTGAAAAATTCAAAAATTTGTATATAAAAATTTGTTGTAATTTTAAAATTTTAAAAATTTTTAAAGTTTTTGATTTATTAAAAATTAGAGTTAAAAATTTAAAAATGTGTATAAATTTTAAAATTTTAAAATTAATAAATTTTAAAAATTTATAAATTTATTAAAAATTAAAGTTAAAAACTTTAAAAATTTTAAAATTAATAAATTTTCTAAATTTAAAAATTTATGAATGTTAAAAATTTAAATTTTTATTGTTTCAAAAAATTACAAAAGAGGGTGCAAAAAAATTTAATTTTTAAATTTGTATAAATTTAAAAATTTCTATCAAAAATTTGGATAAATTTTAAAATTTTAAAATTGATAAATTTAAAAAAAAAGTTAAATGTTCAGATTTATTAAAAATTAAAATTTAAAATTTTAAAATTTTAAAAAATTTAAATTTAAATTTAAAACAAAATAAAAAAACCAGTTTGTTGCCACCCAGGGAACTGTTGTTCCTCACCTTTAACAGCCTATCCCAGGCTATATCCCAGTAAAGGAGGATTTTTTTGGTTGTGTTTGCGGGGATAAGGAGGATATCCTCCTTATCCCCCTCTTGTACTACCAGACGGTATCTTAATAAACTTGATTATTTTTTTATTTTTTTTAAGAGAAAAAAATAGTATATTACTATTTCATTCAATCAATAAATAAATTAAACTACAAAGTGAAATAACTAGACCTGAGTGAGAGAGAGAGAGAATGAAAATGTTTGAGACTGTTGACTATTTATTCGGGAGTTGCGTGAATTACAGAAGGGGTTGCTCCCTAATAAGCAGTTTTTGAGTAGCTGCACCTTTTTTCTCTTATATGCAAGTTTCTTATGCTTTGAATTCTTCATGGTAGAACTTGCTGGTTTCATCGATTGTAATTAGTTCTATGTGATTGTAGTTCTTTGTTCGTCTGCTTATATAACTAGGTATAGAAAGTATCATTAAAATTACATGGAGTGACTCCATGTAAATTCTTTGATTATAATTCTCTATATAGATAATGAACATAGAAAGTATCTTGTTGGGTGAGTAAATCAGTTTTTGAGAGTCTTAATTTGGATCCAAAATTAGGGAACGTACTTCTCTATATAGAGAACATATTTCACTCCATATTTTGCCTCAAATGTATATTTATAATGAGAGTTTAAATTCTTTTCCCAATAGAAATATTTAGCTGCTTAGGAGTTCCACAGAAATATTACTTTATAGATTCCTTTCCCTTTTTTGAAACATCATAGCAGTGCAAGGAAACTTTTCTAAATTACAAGTGATATTATATAGAGCAAACCATCAGGAGAAAAATTAGAATTATCGAACTTGGTTAAATTCAGTCAGTAAATAGTGATTAAATTTACCGGCCGTCTTTATTCGAAGCCTAGCTGTTTCAAATTTCTGGCTAAGATTTTTTAAAGAAAAAATGAACGAAACATATAGCATGTTACCTTTCTCTTAGTTAAAAAAAAATATGGTGATTAAATTTAATAAATCTATTTGTTAATATTAATATCAAAATCAACTCCGTTAATAGCATCATCTTTTCTTAGCTGATCATATATACTACATCATTCTCTCTGAAATGATCATGATTTGGAGAGGCCTTCAACTAGTTATTGCTGGATTTCATTTTTCAAACAAACCAATGTAAACAATTTGTCAATCAAGTCTCCGGATCATGAGTATTTCATAGCCGTAGAGTAAATAATATCCTTTGATTTTTTAAATTTATCAATCATCCTCATAAAACTACACTACAATTGTTAGATATCCTTGAAATTTGACTATCGTTTTCGATTTTATACTCCTGATTTGTCAACCGTCGCAATGCGATAAATTTTGAAAAACAACTCAAGAAAGAAAAAATAAATGCATCTCTGTGGTAAAAAACGAAGTGTCCAAGCAGATAAGAATAAATCCGTTAAAAAAAAAATTTTCATTTGTATTTTGTTTATTTTGTATAGTCATCATTTTCGTTTCTATTTGTATGCTCACCGTAAAAATAATGTGTATACTAAAGATCTCTATAATTTTTCACAAATTAATCAGATAACTTTTGAGATCAAAGCTTTCAAAACTAAAAGAAAAACAGAAAAAATAATAATTATCAATGAAACATTTTCGAAATAAAAAAAAATTGGGATCGATCGATGGTCGGTGTAAATAACATGTACCTTAATAATGCATGCATCTCAGTAATTGAATTAATAAGTTTGATATATATACTGAATATATCTTGGAACAATTAGCTCCTAGCTAATTGTGACACACGTGTCCATATATATATTCTTTTATACATATTAATTTGCATCCAATCCTTTCTTTTGTGTCCTATATATGATAAACTTGGTAAGAAAAGAGTTAATGCTACCTCCTTAACTACACAATTTATGCGTTTCTGTCATTTTGTAGACAAGGTGGGACCAAAAAGTAGGTACTACGTACAAATAATATGGTTTGCATTTTTATTAATGGGCTCCAGTTGCAACTTTGAACTGCAACCAAAGGAATATATATATATATATATATTTGCTCCATTAACTCTCACACATGGAGTACTGGAGTAGTTGGGACACCTATAGCTAGGGTTCATGTCAACATTTTGAAGCAACATAAATTAATTTTCTTTTGGTGAAGTTTCTATCTCTCAAAGATTAGGCGCGCGAAGTGACGATCTCGTGGGGCATACTATGTCCTCGGAAAATGCAGCTGCAGGTTTTCACATTGCTGTGTTCTCATGCTTCTGATGTGTTTGGTACTTTAATATGAATATTTTTGCTGGAAACAGTACGTACTCTATATACAAGAAGCTGCATCTGTACATGCATATGTATTTGTCAGTACATCATTAATACATAGAGATTTAAAGTGATATAAATATATATATCCATTTTTATATATTGAGTTTTATTAAACTTAATTAATTAAGATGTAGTGATCAGATTTCATAAATTTATATATCGTCAACATCAAAATTAATTATATATGTTAGTAATTAATTAACACCACCTTTTAAGCAAACCAAGTCTCTTGTCCATAAATCCTCTCTTAATCAAAAAGTAATTAATAATCTCGATCTAGTGAAATTATATTTTATCTATATATATATATATATCTTGCAAGAATTTCAATGCTCTTGCCCGATGAACAAACCCATTTACTCGCTCCTGTTGTTGGATTTGATCCACTTTTCAAGTATTAGAAGGCCAAAATGAAAAGTTAAAATTAAAGCAGTTAATTTGAAGGTGTGCTTCTTCAATTAAGGCACGTTAAAATAGAGATGAAAATCACCACCTGAGAACTATGTGATTCTCCAACAATGGTTCTCACAATCGTTTTAAACATTCAAATTCCAAACTAGCTAAGCGTTGTAATTAATTAAACACTATTTTTGGTGAAATTGGTGTATCAAAAAAAGGGTTTTTTGAAGCGAAAAAAAAAAAAACACTGAACATTAATCCACTTGAACTTAGCCCAATTAGGGATTAGCACTCCTAGCTACTTTGAAATCATCTGAATAAAATAATTTTGTGACAAAAATCACATCCAAAAAGAACGGTTGCGTACTATGATTTATTAAAGTCCGGACAGTACTGCTAGGTAGTTGGGAGTTTTTTTTTTCTATTAAGATTATTTTTAGATTATTTTTTATAAAATTATTAGTTTTAAGTAATATAATATATATGATCAGAGCTAATGCAAAGCTAGCTACTTCAATTCTAAGTCATATATATATATATATATATATATATATATATATATATATATATATATATATATATATATATATAGTAGAGCCAGTATACTTTCAAAAACACAAATCCGATCATACTTGTGAATTTTTTATTATTAAATTTATATTGAAATTTGTGCTTTTATTTGTGCTTTTTACTTTATCTGCCTTTCTTTAGTTGACTTTATAAAAATATAAATTTCAATACAAATTCAATGATAAAAAAATTCATAAGCATGATTAGATTTATACTTTTGAGAGTATATAAGCACTATATATATATATATATATATATATATATATATATATATATATATATATATATATATATATATATATATATAAAGTTCGGCTACTATACAATTAATAGTACCAAGTTATTGGTGCTATCAAGTTTTCTACCTTTAGATCAATCCCTTTAATTATTTTTACCTGTTAGATTTTACTATTTTTTCAACCACTTATTAAACCCAAGAGGCTCACTATCATCTCAATCACATATCTTTTAATTTAAGAATTAAAAACTTAATAGTACTAATGATTTAATACTATTAATAATATATATTCCAGCCTAGCTATATATATATATATATATATATATATATATATATATATATATATATATATATATATATATATATATATATATATATTCAATTTCTTCATTCAACTCAGATTTGATGATTATAAAAATATTAATAAAATAATAAAATTATTACATATTACTAGACGGTAAAAATACTGAATTATCATGATGTAAGAAATATTCTCGTTATCATATTTGCTGAGAATTATTAGTAATTTATTAATAAAATTATACTAGTTTTTAACATTCTTACAAATCAAAGTAACTTAATAAATTAGTAATAAAGTTATTATTTTAAATATAAAATATATAATATTTTTAAAATATTATAAATTTTAAATAAAAAAGCTAAAGCGTACTACGCATCCACCAAAATATCGCTTGTTCATTAATTTGTCAAAAGAGTGATTGAGAGTTCTTCTGGCCAAAAGCTATTATCTTTTTAATGATCTAATCCGAAAAAAAAAAAAAAAAAAAAAAAAAAAAAAAAAAAAAAAAAAAAAAAAAAAAAAAAAGCTCGCAAACTTTATAGGTATTTTGGATGAGAATGTATAATTTTTTGTTATAATTATTAAATCACGAGAGCATAGTAGGTATCAGGTATAACGCGAAAAGTTATGAACGAAAAACAAAAGAGACTGCTAGAGGTAAGTAGATTGCTAACCTTCTTGGCAGCGAATTGGTAGGTGCTCTAAAAAATCAGAAACAAAATTATTTAATTTACAATCTAATACTCATCCTCTTTTCGCTGTTCGTTGGGTAAGGGGAGAGTCGGCGCATTGGACGATTTTGGATTGATTTTTTTTTTTTTTTTTTTCGAGATTCCGTTGTCTCACTTTTATTACTTAGTTTATTTTTCTGTTGAATGAAGCGAATAGTTTGCTATATTTCTCTCAAAAAAAAAAAGTAGGCATTTCGAAAAGAAAAGAAGCTCAGAGAGATTGCGGGGAAAGAGAGAGAAAGAGCACTACAACAAAATTAAGTTATAGAAATACATTTTTGTGATATTTTTGTATAAATATTCTATCGATATATTTTTAAAATATATTATAATAATATATATTTTTATCAGTAATATTTATTTAAAATTTTAAAAATACTTAAAAAGTTCCGTATATTATAATTTTATTGTACTAGAGAAGGAGGACACAAATGAGGGAGAAAATTAAGAATTCTCAAATAATCGACACGTCGCATCTACACACAAAAAAAAAAAAAAAAAAAAAAAAAAAAAAAAAAAAAAAGCAAAATTTATGTATTTATTATATGTAGATTATTGTTTACGAAGGTTAATAAAGTTGGGGAATGAATGATGTGAGAGGGCTCCTCCAACTCGCCCGATCCCACTCGGCGGGAAATATGGGGCCCGCGGGGCGCGCCGTTCCACGTGGGGCTCTGCGCGTTGTCGGTGGGTCCCACGGGGCCCAATCTCATGCCCCCCACGTGGCGGGACAGGAGAGGCCCAGTGCATCGTACAAATGAATTGCGGGATCCTGTGTCCCTATCCCTGTTCCTGCACCTTTGTCGCGGAGCGGCGCGCATACCTACGGAATCTTTTACTAATAAGAGTTTTTAATTTTTTTAAAATTTTTTTTAAAAAAATTTAAATTATTTTCTTTTAAATTTATGTATGTATTAACGATATTTTATAAACAAATATAATACTCGATAAAGATTATATATAAAAAAAAGTTTACTGTATAACACTTATATCATATTATTTACATTCAATTAATTCTTTAAAAAATACATATATAATACAATTATTTCTTAAAAAATATTAAGATGGGATGGATGAATTTTTTTAAAAATAATTTGACTGGTTTTTAAAAACATTGCATTACTTGTATGATTGTTGTATTTTAGATTTTTTCATGCCCGCTCAATCTTAAGCAATAAAGTTAAAAAATTTAAATAGTCTAAATCAAGTTAAACAATATAAACTGTGGATTAAAAATTTTCATCGCCTAAAATAACTTAAAATTAATTTTTTTTCGATTCACTTCAAAAATATATATATATATATATATATATATATATATATATATATATATATATATATATATATATTTGAGCTTCTATACTTTTAAAGTTGTATTTGGTTCGGATATAAGAAAAATTGGTTATTCCTGGGATATGTATAAGTTCAGATACAGACAGAAATTAAAATAATTTTGTATTTGGTTGAGTATACGAGTTGTACCGGAAATAAGAAAAATTGTGTTTGGTAAATTAAAGAGAAATAAAAAGAATAGAGAGGATTAAAATTTATAAAATAAAAAAAATTTAAGTTTTATAAATTTAAATATCTTATAATTTAAAAAAAAATTAATTAAAAAAAATAAATAAATAAGCAACAGGTGGAACAGCTGGGTGGAACAGCTGTTCCACCCTTATACCGGATAACCTAGTATGGGAGGAAACAGCTGTTCCCCCCATCCAAAATCATGTTTGGGTATAAGGAAAGGAATAACCCCCTTATCCGGCCCCCCCTTATACCTAATACCAAACACAGCCTAAAAGTACCAAATTAGTAGTGTTTGTAAGCTTTTAGCCCTTAAATGAAGAGAGGTGCAGTTAGGATGATAAAGGCTCTCCTGGGTTTAGTAGATGGTTGGTAAAATAGCATGATCTAAAGAGTGAAATTAGTCAAAGATACATATCTAACGACAAAAAACTTACAAGCACCAATTATCATGCTTGTAAGTTTTTAGCTCTTGGATGAATAGATCTGCGGTTAGAATAATAATGGGCCCTTTCGGTTTAATGGGTGGTTGGTAAAATAACATGATATAAAAGATAAAATTAGTCAAAGAAATAGATTTAATAGCAAAAAACTTATAACTACCAATTGCTTGATAATTTTACAAATATATATAGTAGCCAGACTCAATATTGGTACTCTTAAGATTTAGTGAGTGATTAATGGAATGACATAATTTAAGAAATAAAATTAGTTAAAGTGGTAGATCTAGCTAATAGTAGAAAATTTAATAGCACTAAATACTTGATACTATTAGAAGCACCCAAGTCATACACACACACACACACTCTCTCTCTCTCTCTCTCTCTCTCTCTCTCTCTCTCTCTCTCTCTCTATATATATATATATATATATATATATATATATATATATATATATATATATATATATATATATATAACTAGGTTACTATACTATTAATAACACCAACTCATTAGTGCTATTAAGTTTTTAATACTTGAATGAAGGAATGTGTGGTTCGGATGATGGTGAGCCTTTAGGGTTTAGTGGATAGTTGAAAAAATAGTATGATCTAAGGGATGTAAATTGTCACGCCCCGGAACCCGGGCTCGCCAACAGATCCGCCGTGCACACGGGATTTTTCGAGTACACGAAGCGCTGGTAACCTGCTCCGATATAATATGAACAATAAAAGAGCATAATACAGAGCTGAAGTAGAAGAACCACATAGTATCTCAGACTGGAACTACAAATAAAGCTGTAATAAGTACAATAATCTCTTAGCTCACCAAATAGTACAACCCGCTGGCGGAAGCCAGACCCAAATAAAAGGAGAATACCACAGTCTGAGTGAAGGGTACAGCGTCTATTTACAGCTCTCAATCTCACAGGAGATCTATCTATTCGGCGATCCCCTTACCTCGATCCGCTGCCGAAGGCCTAGCAGCTCCTGCAGATGACTCTGCAAAATAAAGGAGAAGAAAGAAACAGAAAATAACAATGGGGGGTGAGAACTACCAGATAAACCAGCAGCCTCCCCTAGTGGGTAAAACCTCAACTCTGACGCACCCACTAGGACTACTAGAGGCAAAAGGGAAAAGGGGAAGTGGTAAAATACATAAGATGCTGAAACAGGAAAACTACCACTACTATGCTGTCAAAACTGTATGCATGCATCAGAAATGGTATCTGTCCAAATAAATCCAATCTAGACACCAGTAACAACTGGTACTGCCTGCTCAGCGGAATCTGCACACACGGCTCGAAACCGCGGGATCGGCTCGCACGGCTCGCATCCCAACATAAGTATCAGACCGGCACACACGGCTGGGTCTGAAAAAGCCCACCTCCGGAGTGGCACCCGAGGGGAGCGACCCACACGAGTAAAGCATCTCTGTCATCAGTATCTCAAGTATCTCTGTAGCACATATCTCAATATAGCAGGACTGGATCATAACTATGATCAAAGTGGGAAACTCCATCCACTACAGAAACCCAATCCCCAGCTGATGCAATAAACCAGACTCAACCCCAATCTGATGCAAGGATAAACATCTGGTCGACCGCCTACTGTCCGCGGTTATCGCAATACCCCACAAATCCACAATCTAATGCAATCTCGACTACACTATCCCAAACCCCTGCTCACACTTGAGCAACAAGCCTCTGGATGCACAGGACAACAATGAAACATGTACAAATCCCAAGATGATAGTGTAGCAATAAATAGTGGCTAACTAGATGAGCAAGAAAGCATGCCATTATTTAAAAGCTGTAGAAAAGTGTCAAATATTTATTTTAAAAAGATTGATTGTTATAAAAGTTATTGCATGCGAGATTATAGCCTTTGTCCCAATCACAGTGTCCCAATATAAGTTATCTGTGGGGTTATATTAAATTTTAGGAGAGTTCGTCCCAGCGGTTCTCATCAATTGTCCTGTTAGTTGTCCCAATGGTTATCATCAATTGTCCTGTTAGTTTGTCCTGTTAGTTTGTCCCAATGGTTTTCATCAATTGTATTTTAGAGGAGTTCTAATAATCCCAGTGAGCTTGTCAAAAATGAGGTAAGCAACAACCGCCCACCTCGAGCAGCTCAAACTATACCCCAGCAAGCCTCCAGCTGTCCACAGTCCTTAGATCCTGCAAATCAGCGCACAGCTGTTCAATATAAATCCCAAACAGCACGGGAAAAGAGGAGTTTTTCACCTCTAAACAATGCTCAGGAAAATCCAGAAAAATTACGGTTGCGTTCCTCGCGAAGAGTAGATCACAATCGACTCTTTAAATGCCTCGATCTGATGCTCCTACGCCAAGATAAAAATCGGAGAAGTCGATGCTGTCCAGAAATTTCCACAGCAAAAAGGGGGGTCAAAGAGACCTCGGGAATCATGCCAAAAGTACGAAATGGAGCGAAGTGATCAACACAAAAATCGAAGCCTTACCTCTTAGGAACGCGCTGCCGCGAAAATCGTCCAAAAATTCCTCCTGGTTAGCCCACAGAGAATTTTCGACTGAACTGCGACGGGAAATGGGCCGAAAAAGAAAACCGTCGCAGTGCGCCGCGTCGCAGATAACTCGCTAACAGTAACTCCAGAAATTCTGAAATTTTGAGGAGAGAGAGAGAAGAGAGAGAGGAAGAATTTTTGTATAGGGCACCTTCTCTGTTTCTCTCTCTACAGCACGCAAACCGAGGTGGGAATGAGGAGGGGTGGGGGACCCTATTTATAATGGGCCAAGGGAATATTCTTGGGCTCGGACAGAACAGAAAACACCGGATTTGGCCAATCACAGAGCGCCACGTGTCCACATAACAGGAAACACCCATGCAAGTCCACTCAAATTTTGCCACGTGTCCCACGTGGTGCACATGCCCGGTCCGCGCTCCGGGTTTTCCGGATCCTGTCAGCCAATAGAAAAGCGCCACGTGTCACCTCCCCACATGCCTTCCTCACATGCCTTCTAGAAGCCTGCCGGCCAATCAGGAGCTGCCACGTGGCAGGAGAGATCTTCGGTGCTCCCGGTGCACGCCATGCCCGTGGACCGCGCACCCGCGCCTGCCCGCGCTGCGCGCCTCCGCACTCCTCCGCTGTGCCGCCGCTGCGCCGCTGCCCGCCGCCCGCCGCCCTCGCCGGTTGCCGGAACAGTAATTCCGGAGCCGGAGTTACTGTTCCGGCATGAACAGTACCCATGTGCCAAAAAAATAAAGTAAATATACCGTTTCGATCGTTTTCGCGCGCTGAGTCCAAATTCGCTGTCCATTTCACCAAATTCTCATCCGAAATTTTGCCGAAAGTCCCCGAAAAATCCCATTTGCTCCGATTTTCGTGCCGAGTCTATTTTAAATGTCCAATTTCGATTCTACAAGCTCCGTCTCACCGTATGCGCTCTCTACAGTCACTGTTTAATGTTGCACAGTTCCTGCGGGAGTCCGGATCATCACATAAATAATCAAAGAGATAGATCTAACGGTAAAAAATTTGGTAGCACCAAATATTTTGTACTATCGATAGCATAGTAATCGGACTCTCTCTCTCTCTCTCTCTCTCTCTCTCTATATATATATATATATATGTATATATGGGCAATTTTCTATATACTCTTAAAAATTTTCCTATTTTTAGATTTACCCCTCTTAGAAGGCTAATATTAAAACTACCCTTCTTACGTTCCAACTTCTTTCTAAAATATCCCTGAAGTTAAACTCTGTTAGTGTACCGTTTGGAGCTGCCGTTATCTGTGTGAAATTACCATTTTGCCCTTTCAAATATACCCTTCTACCATAACCAACTTTTCTTATGTACTCTTAAAATTTTTAATAGTTTTGGTAGATAGGGACAAAATAGGTATATCTGATAGTTTTCAACTCCGATTATTATTTAACTCTAGTTTAACCCTAGTTAACTTAACAAAAGGAAACGGTAGGGGTATTTTTAATAACGGTGGAACGTATGAAGGGTATATTGGAAAGAAAAGAATAAGAGGAGTAAATCAGATATTTTTTCAGATTTCAGGAGTACACAGGCAATTATCTCATATATATATATATATATATATATATATATATATATATATATATATATATAGAGAGAGAGAGAGAGAAAGCTAGGCTGGAATACTATTAATAGTACCAAGTCATTGGTACAATTAAGTTTTTAACCCTTGGATTAAAAGATATGTGGTTGAGATGATAATGGACCCCTTGGGTTTAATAGGTGGTTGGAGAAATAGTAAAATCTAACGAGTGAAAATGATCAAAGGGTTTGATCTAAAGGTAGAAAATTTGATAGCACCAATAATTTAATACTTTTAATAGTATAGTAGCCGGACTATATATATATATATATATATATATATATATATATATATATATATATATATATATATATATATATATATATATATATATATATATATATATATATATATATAGAGAGAGAGAGAGAGAGAGAGAGAGAGAGAGAGAAAGGGGGTAAAAAGTATGTATATTTTTTACTCTAATACAAAAGGTATGAATAGCATAACTCTTTTATATACTTAAATTTGAGAGCACAGTTGATCATTAAATTCAGGTAATAAAACTATGAGCAATGCTACCTGTACACCCCGAAGGGGTGTACATCATACACCTCCACCATTTTAATGGTGACGATACTTTTTACGGGTCACATCAAGTGACCCATCATCACACCCCCACCCTTAGATGGGTGGGGTGTATGATGTACACCCCGAAAGGGGTGTACACATAGCATTTTCCTAAAACTATTTAACTTTGTTTCTGTATTATATATTATTATTATTATTATTTTATATATCTGGTCCAGATTTTGAAACGCTGTCTGTGTCTGCGTGTACCAAACTCTATCGCTTTCACTTTAATCCTCTTTGTCCGTGCAATAAATAAACCAACCATATATTTTTACTATAAGTGCTCAGCACCTATTTATATTTAACTATTCACAACTAGTGACTGGGGATGTGAACGGACGAGCGCGTGGACAAATTGTGTCTCCCTCTCTATCTCTATCTCTATCTCTCTCTCTCTCTCTCTCTCTCTTTCAGAGTACGTGAGCTGGGCCATAACGCACCAGATAATTCCCACGTCCATTTTATCTTTTTTCGCACAAATTAATTAATTTTTTTGCTGGTTAGCAATGTAGTATATAATAAAATAATATTTGGACCAATGCATGGAGATGTAGAGAAACTGCGCCTATCTTATTTCATTGAAGCTCAGTTGGTAACCAAGTGATACTAACGTTCATCTGCAATGTGAAACATTCAAATTTTGGTATGATAATTAGTTTGTGAAGTAAACCAAAAGAGAGATATGAGATGACCTGTTTTTAACTCACTTTCCCAGGTAGATAATCAGTGTTAAATTCCTGATACAAATTCATACAATTTGACCATATATATAGTCATTTTTTTTGTAATGCAAGATATACCCTTAGGCCCCGTTTGGTTCGGGAATTAATTTCTGAGATATAAATTTTTTTATACCTGGGATAGCTTGCTATTCCGGGATAAAGAAGTATAAAAGTTAAATTGCGTTTGGTTGAAAAATTAGTATTCTCTGGAATAGCTAAAAATAGTGTTTGGTTGAAATTATGGAATAGTGGAGGATAATGGAAAAAGAAGATAGAATTTTTTTCAAAATACCAACTTTGCCCTTATCTTTTTTTTAGGAAAATTAATTTTAAAATTATATTTAATTTGAAGTAATTTAATTATAAGTAATAAATTATATCTTACCTAAAAAAATAATAATTTTTATTTTATAGTATATTTTAGTAAATGCAAAATTCAAGTTGTAGATAGCTTTAGATTGGAAATGAAAAGTGTAAATTTTAAAAATTATAAATTATAAATTTTAAATTTTAATTTTAATTATAAATTATAAATTATAAATTTTAATTTTAATTTAAAACTTTAATTTTAAATTTTAATTTTAAATTTTAAATTTTAATTTTAAACTTTAATTTTAAATTTTAATTTTCAAATTTTATTTTAAATTTTGAATTTTAAAAATTTAATTGTAAATTTTAAATTTAAATTTTAAAATTTAAAATTTATATTTGAAATTTTTTAATTTGAAATTTTAAATTTTAAATTTCACATTCAAATTTTAAAATTTTAAAATTCAAATTCAAATTTGAAATTTAAAATTTAAAATTTAAAATTTCACATTCAAATTTTAAAATTTTAAAATTCAAAATCAATTTTGAAATTTAAAATTTAAAATTTAAAATTTCACATTAAAATTTTAAAATTTTAAAATTCAAAATCAATTTTGATATTTAAAATTTAAAATATAAAATTTCACATTAAAATTCCCATCCATTGCCCCCGGGATAAACCCCTATTCCGGGGGGGTGGGGGGATAAATCTTAACGGGTTATCCTAGGATAACCCGTTAAGAAGGGGATAAAATAAAATTTTATCCCCTGTCTTTTTTGTAGGTTGTTTGGCAAGAATAGGGGGATAAAGAGGGTTATTCCCCCTTTATCCCCCAACCAAACGCTGCCTTAGGCAGTGTTTGGTTAAGGAATAAAGATGGAATAACCCACTTTATTTCACTATTCATGCCAAACGATATGATTTTTGGCTGGGATATTTTATCCCGGTCAAACCTTGGTATTCTCGGCTATCCCGGAATAGCTTGGAATAAACTATTCCACCATTTTGGTGGAATAGTGTTATTCTAAGAATTAATTCTAAATTTTATTAAGATTATAAATTGAATTAAAGCTAAATTATGTAGACACAATTTATTATATATTATAATATATTATTTTTTATTATAAAATTATTAATTATATATATTAATACATATTATTTTTATTTAAATATTATAATGAATTATTTTTATTAAATTATAATTTATAATAAATTATTTTTTTAAAATATTATAATAATTTTTTTTACAATAAATTATTTTTATAACAAATTATTTTTATTAAATTATATTTTATATTAAATTTAACTATCACTTTTTATTATTATTATTCTCTACTATTAGATTTTTAAATTTTTAAATTTTTAAATTTAGAAAAAATTTAAATTTTATAACTTTTTAAATTTATAACTTTAATTTTTAATAAATTTATAAATTTAATAAATTTTAAAATTTATACAAATTTAAAATTTTTAACTTTAATTTTAATAAAATTAAACGGTATTATTTACTAAAATATAACCTTTAATTTATACAAATATTAATTATTATTTAATTAATATTTTATATTAATTAATTAGATAAAATATTATTATTTTAAAATTATAATTATTTTTATTTTTTTACTATCTTCGCTTATTCCAAAAAATGAACCAAACATAATTTCAGTTATTCCTACGAATAACAGCTTTACAAACCAAACACTATTTTCCTTTTATCCCTGACTATCCCGGAATAGCAAGCTATCCCAGGTATAAAAAAATTTATCCCCAAGCTTACAATCCCCGAACCAAACATAGCCTTACAAAATATATTTAATATAAACAGTAGAGTTCACCACAAAATGCACTCATTTAACCAGAAAAAAAATAGAAACACAAGTGTGAAGTTCAACAAACAGTTACAAGGCGAAGCGTCGAAAGAGATACAAAGTATGTGGAGCACAAAAATAGTTTCTATAATATAATGTAGTAATCGGCCACCTAAAAAAGGGAGTAGACGATACATATATACACCGATAATATTAAGTATGAAAGAATTACAATCAAATTCAGCTGAGCTACTCCTTTAAAAATAGAAAATAGAAAGAATAACAAGTGAGTAGGGTGAAGCAATCCAAAACTGTATAAAAAGTTAAAATGATCAATTGACTCATCATCAAAATTCAATGCGTAGAACAATGCACACCGCGCAAGCCCAAGCAGGAGATCAAATATGTGTCCTCTAAACATGGCCTTCGAGTTGGCTCCGTCGATAGAATGAATCAAGTGACAGTAGGAAAGTTCAAATCAAGAGGCCTAAGAGCTCCCTGAACTATGTCTTGGACCGTCCGATTACGCCTGCAAACATCTGAGAGCTCCTCGAATTTGTCTGTGAGGGCCCTGATACTTGATCCCGACGCCGCATCAGAGAGAACTTTTAAAAAGTTCGAGCTTTCGGCTTCTGTAATGGCCGTTGGCGGTATAAGTGAAATGCTTTCTTTTGCCCAGTCCAACACTCTGACGCCGTATGTTCTTGTTAAGGATAATAGGACATACGATACCTGCAAGGAAATGAACAAAAAGTTCTAATCGATTGCTCGTGGGTGAGTGGTGTTTCACTTCTAGGTTCATGACTTGCAACTTGATATTCATTGGGTATGATTCAATTAAGGCACGATGAAAAACAAAACTATGTATAAATGCAAGAGAAAATATGTAACACAAAATTTTAAGCACTACATACCTCGTCTAACCGAGAAGACGGCAAAGCTCCAGTCAAAGAAGCAATCAGAATTCTCGTAAGAGTTGCACCGCGACGCAGTATTATGTCATTGATAATAGCTTGGTACTTTGCACCAGCAGAAGAGGTCGCAAGATCAAAGACATCCGATAAAAAAGTCAATATGGATTTGCAAGCATCCCTGTTTCACAAGCACAGGCAAGTTACCAGGAGATCAAAACTCATTCTCGATCAGAACAATAGCAAGCTAAAAACAGAAAGGCCTTCAATGCAATGTAACTTAACATAACACATCTCAATGTATTAATATCGGTATGAGTAAACTATACAGATTCATTAGCTTGATTCTGGGATCTCTCATAATAAATGTAATTCAAGATATAAATGGGCTCGTAGCGATGAATTTATTTCTAGGACAATACCTGTGCTGTATAGTAATCCCAATCATTGCGCAGTCAATCAATGGGGGAAATACAGCAGAGGGCACAAATAGATCAGGGCAGTAGCGAATGCATCTTGATGCTAGCAGAAAGCAGTCATCTGCAATATCCGGTCTAGCTGTAAAATCCTACATATGAACAAAAAGGAAACAAGTATAATCATCCTGTTAGTCAGCAGTACTGAAAGTGAATTGCAGTTAAATTCACGATGAAAATCAAAGAGAGCAAATACCTGAATTGTCATAAGGAGTTTTATTGTATGGCCGAAAAGTGTTTCTATCAGACTTCTAAGGTAACTTGCACAAGATGGATCTGATCCAAATATCTGCCAATGAAAATATGTAAAGAGAAGAAAAATATTTAAAACCACTTCAGTTGGATTTAAAAAAAAAAAAAGAAGAAGAATTTAACAATTGTCAACAACCTTTATAACTTCACTTGAGAGGTACAAAAAGCAAGACTGATTGTGCTGCTGATATAAGGCTTGGATCTCTTCTAGCATTGCGCCAATGGTGATTCCCATATATCTTCCACAAGTTCTTACCTGTAGGCAAGAAAAAGACAGGATTAAGTAAATAGTCTAATTGTCAAGGAAAAGAAAAAAGAAGTTGCAGAGAATTCAAACATTAAAAAGAAAAGTTCCTATTAGCTTACACTGTACAGGCCCATATCCATGTTAAGTCACTACAGAGCCATTTTATAACTAGTCACATATTGCACTAGTTCAACAATGGTGAATCTTAAATAATAATGAAAATAATTAATAGCAAGAAATGTATGTACTAAAGGGAAATATGAACATCAGGAATCAAGTTTCACAGAAATGTGTTAACTTATATATGAAGCACATGCATTACATCTCTAGGTCAACCAAGAAATACCAGTACGTTCTACAACTTAGTGAATTGCAGGAATTCTATTGCCAGGGGAATCCAACAACGACAAGGTTCTCTTAGAAAACACCACTTCAGAAATCTTATTTCCATTCACAAATTTAAGAAAAAAGGCATAGAAGTTTTTAGATGAATTAAGAGATAACTTAGGAGTTGAATTAAAAGATAACTAAGGAGTTTCAGACTGTTCAATCCTGATTTGAATCAAATGCTTTTCTATCATATTTATGATGATAAACATTATTCTGAGACGCAATCTTCAAATGATTAGGTAGTTGAGAAATATATCTTGTTCAAATAAACACAAACTAAAGTATGAGCCTATGACCACAAGCAAAGATTAAAGACAACTCACAGCATATTTGCAAGAACGGCATAAAGATTCCATCGTCCGCATATCCCAAGCACGGCTACACAAAAATCATATGAGGATAAGACACATGCAAAGCTAACATTATGAAATTTCAGATTAGCACATGATACTTACCTATCAAAGATACCTTTGAATACTGGCCAAATTCTCTGAATTGCATCAGCTACAATTTCCGGAAGATTTACATTCCTGAAAATTAATCAAGTTAATCACAGAGGAACCATTCGTAAAAAGGACAAAAGAAAATTATTTTGAGGTTCACACAGCAACAACCTGAAAATACAGGCTAGCCGGTCAATATGCACAGTGAGCTGACGTGCTGGGACCTGCTGAAGAGCTGGTCCACCTTGATTAATTAGCTCCTGATTTTTAAGACTAACACAAGTTAACAACAATAATGGTCAATGTGCCAGAGCAACTAAGTTAAAAATTAGTACCTGTAATGGATTAATGGCTGGGATGCAAATCAACTCCAAAGCCCTTTTGGCATGCTCTGGTGGCAGTTCCGTAATTACCACACTGAAATTTCAGATTCAAGATTGCAAGATTAAGCATATAGAACATGCCAACTATATGTGGTCAGTTCAATCAATGAAACTCAAAGTCAAATTCATCAAAGATAATCGAACCTTAAAGCTTCAACCAAATGTATGGAGTCATCAGCAGATACTTTATAGCCACCCTCCCCGCTGATTGCTATATGATATATGTGGAAAAGACCATCAAGTGATCCAGAAAACTTTTTCCTACAATCTTAACATATATAACAGAGTTTAAAATAAATGCAAAATGCTCCAAAGTTAAAGATCAACAAAAATTATATAATTAGGCAAAACTAAATCATTCTAACATTTAAAGAAAAACATAGATATCTACAAAATGAAAGCAAGCTTCGTAACAATAAACTTAAAAATGGCATGTCTGTCAATTCAAACAACAGATGAGGAAATGAAAACAGCAATTTTGATTTCAGACTATACATAAATTTGAGTATCTAGTGCGCTGTTGCCTCCTGCAAGCACGAGCATCTGCTGCTCATTCGTTTTTCAAATTTAACACACCCAACATTAGCACTTACAATCATATGATCTCAATTTTCATAGTCAGAAATAAAATACTTCTAATAAGAAAAATGTTTCCAAGATGGATTACACACCTTCACATATATACTTGAACGCAATAGCTGCAGCAGCAGCAGTATCTTCTGATGCACTCATGCTCCTCGTAAGGATGTCAACCAGGGGAGGCAGGATAGAAAGTTCAACTGGAGCAGCATCTATCCATTTTGAGTAGGCTCCAATGGTAGAACAAGCTGAGGAATTTCATATAATTGTACTTTCAGTTTACACAAATACCGTATATGGTAAGATGAGGTTAAGAGTTGCGTATGTCCAACGACATCAGGACCAATACCTGTCTGTAGCAGTTGCAGTTGATGAGGGAGCTTTGGAAGTAACGCCAAAACCTGCTTGGAATGTACAAGTTAAAGGTATATCGCTATATTTATTTATAGCTACATTCAAATCATATGAACTAAACATTTCTATCTGATTCTGTACTGATAGCTTTCTGCAAACAAATCTATGGCAACAGCAGGATCACAAGAGGAGGGCCTTGGGCATAAAAAAGGAACATTGAAATGTCATAATGGTCGAGGGATTATTGATATCTAATAACTACACATATCTAGCTGGTGGGTTGTTGCCGGTTCTTAGGAAGCATTTTATGTAGTTTGGACGTACACTTTGCTCCACAAGACTAATCCAGTTTGTTCATTCTAGACTTCTTAATCAAAAGTCCGAAGTTATTGTCAACAAATATCATTTTTGTTTGGTCCAGCAAATAAAATCTCACTTACAACAATTCAATGCACAAGAGCAAGTAGAAACAATATTCCGACATGCAGCTATAGCTAAGCTAAAGTTATCAACAGCTAGGTGGTATTACAGCAATTATGAAAAGCATGAAAGCTTCTTATGAACAACGTAATCCATTAGCAGACAGTTTACTCAACAATTTAATATATACAATCACCAAGTGTCGTTGATTAATAATAAGTCATACCTGGGGTAATATTTCTGCTTCTTGAGTTGATATTGACTTAGCTATAGATTGCATGCAATAGAGGGCCGCCTCTAGAGGTTGCCATTTGCCGCTTTTGTCTTTTTCAGAATTTCCTACTGCCTGTAATAGAACAGCGAAAGATGTTTAAGAGAGGTCCAACAATATTTCAGAAGTCATTGCAAATTTGCAACTAGTAAGGCTGGGAATCAGGTGCAATTATTTAAAATTTAAAAGAAGAAACTAAAAGCCATGGTAGTTTTTTTCAAAAAAAAACGTTAAAAAATCAAAATTTGCAACACATTTCAAGTAGAAGACTGTTTCCAAGAGGATTTTAGTATGTAACTACTCTAATGACTAGAAAAAGAAGTGAAAGTGTCAGTTCTATGTGTATTTGCAGCATTGTTTCTTCAAAAGGTGGGTTTATCTCACTGCTTATTGGTCATGGGGAGTTGTTAAGAGCCAACATCAATATGATCATGGGTTGTACCCTCCCTCCCTCAAGGAAAAGTGACAGAAGAGGGTTATGGAACAAACAATAAAATGTCAAGGGAATTATCTAATGGCCTTTGAATGTAAGAGTGGGTAAAGTGATGATTTTGCAAATGTTAAGAGGGTTTCCTACAATTTAGTCTTTGTATTAATATAGAAGTTCATTTTAACTAAGGTCACCTGATGCCAACATTTTACTTAATTCAAGCAATCTTACAATATTTATTTGGCAAAATAAATGGTATCCCAATCGTCTGAAGTAGAACACAAAGAGTCTTTAATGGGAAAAGTAAGTATACTTCAGCAAATGATATATCAGAAAAATAACTTGTGTGAAAGAAAATAAGTCCAAATAAAGAGTTTATTCACTTCTCAGAAATAGCATAAGCCAAATTCACCTGTACTAGCTTAATGAAAAGAATCTTGAGTGTTTGTTCACCTCCTAGAACTTCGGTTGCATCAAGCAATACATCGCTGACCGCTGGCAAAAGAAAATATCCCAATATCAAGAAGAAACTACAAACTTGACATCAATCAGCCAACTAGAGTCATATATCAAGTACCATATCTTGTATGTTTGAAATCCTTGTGGTCTTCTTCTGAAAGGTCTTGATAGTCTTCAGGATATTCAACTCGGAAGCTAACCTGGAAAAGAACTTCAACACATTTACAAAGATACCAAAATAAAAATAATACCGGATCAGAAAATATTACTTTGCCTCTCATTCGATAGACATTCCAAAAATCAAATCTAAGGCACCAATGCCATGAGAATTCCGGCACCAATTCACCCACATAAACAGGCAAAAAAGAGGACTCACCAAAGCTACTAGCATTTCATATGGCGGGCGAAATATTTGCAACCTCCGATTTCTTTCTATCTCGATTGAGGCATCAGATCCATACGACATATATGAATCCCTGGAATACATAGACCGTGGAATAACATAGATTGTTTAAAAAATAAAACTCTATCAACATCAAAATGGCCATTAAATTATATTACCTCCTAGTCAAGTTATCTTGGAGGCTATGCCAAAAGTTATATGTCATGGAAGAAATATCAAATTCAGGGTGAGAAGCAACTTCCAGCAGTGCTTGTACAATCAGCATAGCTTCATCAGAACCTGTGTGAAGTTAAACAGCATCCGCATATTAAAAGGAAGGTTACCTTAACAAGTTGAAATTCCTCCAGATAACTTCCAACACAGTTGAAGCAACAGCTAAAGATCTCATACCCGTTACAATCAAATCTACATAGGAGTCCCCCATATCAGCAAATAAGCGAGCAATAGCCTTAACATCTTCTTCATCCTGTTAAGCATCACTCATAGATGCGGTAAACAAAGAAAATCAGTAATGAAACGGCAATATACTTAATCATATATCATGCTAGCATTTTAGAAGAATACCTGAAAGGTAATCTATTAAAAAAATAAAAACACTAAACGAATCCTGGACACCATTCATAAATCACAAAGCAGTAAAGCACTAAGCAGTATTTGAAAAGACGTGAGGCGCAAAAAGGCACAAAGGCCTTTTGGAGCCTATGCGCGAGGCACATCGCAAGGCGCGCGTCTCAAGAAGGTGAGGCGCACTTCTAAAAAAAATAAAACACTTTTCACAAGTCTAGTTTAAATTAATATTTTATATAATTTGTTTTTAAATAACCATACAAAAACAAAATAACTATAAAAAAATAAAGAAATTACATACATAAATGTTCTCAAACTAAAAAGAAAAAAAAAATTATGTTTCAAATTTCAACGTAAAAGTGCTTGCTATCTTATTGCCATTGGGGGAAGAGAGAACGATCCAAAAAAATGAAAGAAAATATTCAAATTAGAATTTTTTTTCAATCCCTCAATATTTTAGAATATATATTGAAAAAACCCAACACCCAGAAACTAAAACTCTAGATCCATTAAATTTAAATATCACAAGGCGTGTTTCAGGCGCACGCATCATGCCCTGAGACGCTAAGGGCCGCGCCTCGCGCCTAGGCACGCCTTTTCAAACACAGGCACTAAGTATAATTCTGATAGGAAAAAAATGCAAGCAAAAGAAGTCACTAAATGAAAAGAAGGTTAAGCATAAAGATAAATATTTATGAGAAAAAAAAAGTGGATAATTTGGTAACTTAGCTGAATTACTTAAATGTTAGAAACACATAACTAAAAGAAAAAAGAAAATATTATACCTTAGAAGGATCTTTAAGCTGCTCTTTTAGACTCAAAACACGAGGCACAAGAACATGAATTAGTGGTAACTGTGTTGCAATACCACCAGAATTCCCAGATACAGTATAATGTATCAGTTCAGATATAACTGGAAAAATATATACAATAAATATATGCATCAATTGATGAAACATTAAAAGGCATTCATGTCAAAAAAAGGAATCAGAATCACATAATTAAAAATGATCAATGAAATAGTAATTAAAGGTTAAGTTTATTTATGGAAGCATTTAAGAATATACTCGCACACAAGATTACAATAAGTATATAAGTATCTATCCAAGGCACAATTATCAAATAGAAAAATCTGCAACACTCTTTCATGCAGCAAACTAATTTTCTACCATCTAAGATTATCAAAGCAAACTTGTTCAACTCAAGCCTTTATTACATCAATGAGTCAGTAAGGATAAATCTTATGGTTAGTGCCATCCAACTGGGTGCGGTTCTATTCCAGACACAAGGTCATTGGAATTTTGTACTTATAATAACCTTTAAAATATGCATCCTTTCATATTTGACTTCGCATGTCAAAGCACTTTCCTAATTTGAATGGCCAAGCAACTATGCCATGTGAATTTGGGCATTAGTATAGAGCCTACGCATTCCCTTACTGAACACAAACATGACATTGTAACAAAGATGTAAACCACAAAAGTTTCTAAGCCATGAGGTCCATGATACCTTTATATCTAACAACTACAAAAAGCATGATAGTATATCGATCAAACAGAAATCATAACCCAAACAGTAAGGTGTTACTGGCAAAAGGTTTGTTAAAGGAAAAGCACGTCTAATGAGTTTAAATAAATTAGTCAAAAATTTTCCTTAAATAAAAAAGGATGTAAGTAAAATGTTGCAAAATTTTACGCTGCTGAAATAAAGCAGAAGAATTATGTGTACCATTTACAGCAGCCTCCAAGTGTTGATCAGAGTTCAAGCATGACAGTGCTGCATGTACCAATGGATGTGAAGCAAGTGTAGATGCTGAGACCCTGAAAAATAGGAGATTTTTATTCAATATTCAGGTCTGATGTACTGTCTCATCAGACAGAAAATTGGCTCAGCATAAATATGAATCTGGTGCAAAGAGTTCCGAAAATAAATTCGTATATATACACAGTACAATGACAGTTTCGAAAAAAAGGAAAGCAAAGCACTAATAGTGCGGACAAAATCACAATGCAGATACAGTTTCATACATAGTAAATTAAGAACCCAAAAGATGCATACCCATGACTTAGGCGAAGCCAAGAAGCAAAACCTTCCAAAACCTTCAAAATTAACAACAGAAATCCTCATTGATCAATAGATCTTAAAAAAATTTCATTAATGTCTTGTAGCGCCATTATCAATCAATATAACTTCAGGTAAGAAATATTGCAGATGGAATAATGGAACTCATTAGCAGGAAAAAGAAGGTACTAGAGGAGAAACAATAGAAGAATCATAGGAGAAACAACCCTTGATTCACCAAATTAAACAATTCAAACACATGAACAGGAGAAAAGAAATGCTTGGAAATGTAATTGGATCTCTTCTCATTGAAAAAAGTGAAAAAAAAGGGGGCCTTTTCATCCTTGTAAAAAAGGAAATAAAGAAGTCAAACAAAAAAAAAGAAAATGACAACCTGCTCTTTCAATCCTTCAAAACCCAAGCAAGCAGTCAAGAGAGTAAGAGCTACTTCAGCAGATGAAACTAGCTCCTTCTCAAACTGACGGCGTCTTTCAGGGCGAGCGGCTATCTTATAACTGTAAGCTTCCTGAAGAGAAAAGGCTAAAAGGGATCAACAAATAAACACAAAGAAGGATAAGTACAAAGATTTGCCAAAAATATGAAAAAAAAAAAAAATGCTGACAAGGTCAGACAACAAATACACAGCAGGCAAATTAATTCCACTTAATTTTGTTGACAAGTGTATAAGATAACCCTTGATTCCAGTTGTGGAATATTGAAATTTGATGAGATGGAAAACAACAGCATGTTCAGACAACTAGAAATCGCACCAGAATTTCCACGACTTGTGGAGTAGGTGAGCTTATTTGAGGAATTCATCCTTTAGA
The DNA here is from genome assembly GCA_029204045.2 of Tillandsia leiboldiana. Lineage (NCBI taxonomy): Eukaryota > Viridiplantae > Streptophyta > Magnoliopsida > Poales > Bromeliaceae > Tillandsia > Tillandsia leiboldiana. The sequence continues at coordinate 46,327,029 of CM055069.1, read as the reverse complement.
AGAGAGTACATCAGAGAGATAGTGCATGTAAACAGAGAAATCCATAATATTTCCCACTTAAGATACCTCTGTTCTCCTCCCAATTAAGAATACTACCCAGTCTTTCTCCATTTAAACGTATTAGAAAAAGTGTCATTCTTCAATTATCCATTTACTTTATACATATATAATCCACATCATTAACATCACAACTTGAATAGTGCAAAGACTTAAGATAAATCTATATCAAAAGTCTATCCCACTCTTGTTGGCTTAAAAAGTCCTTCTTCCTTCTAGAATAGATAACTTCAATAATGCTGACAGTCTCACATACATCTACATCAAAAGTCCATCAACTGTTGTTGACTCAAAAAATTTCTCTTCCTTTTTAATCTCTTACACAAGTACTATAACTATTACTATAAACAAATGCCGTCTCCAAAATCAACAGTGCAGCATTCAACCGTACATACTGCATACTGCCTGATTGTATCACCAAAGATCCACAATGGAGAAAATTAAGACAGATATCAAATATTAGCAGCAATCATGTGGCACTTGCAAACATAGGATATGAATAACATATAAAAAGGAAGTTTTCAGAATTTATAAGGACTCAAGAAAATTTCTCTCTAATGCATATCAATCAAGGATTTAAGTGCCGTGGTACGGAATCATGCCGAAAACTTGCTGGCACGGTACGACACGTGCGTGCCGAGCGGTGCCGATGAGTGTCGGTCATAAAAAATACGTATGCCGACACATTATGGCATGAAATATTTATTTTCTTTAACAACAAAATTTTTTAATTACTTATTATGTATCTTTATCAAATCTTTTGAACTTTATTAAGAAAATTACTTAGTAATTTAAAGAAAAGAGGATTTTTAGCTATGTCATTGGCACGAGAGCTGTATCGTGCCGGTATCTTGTTGGCACGATACGGCACGATGAATACGGACCGTGTCGATGGATACTTAAATCCTTGATATCAATAATGATTTTTCAAGTTACATGCTTGTATACAACATGCATCTTATTACTTAATAAAGGCTCTACCTGTGGCAAGATTGTAAGCAACTCAAGGAAACTTGGGACATATTCTGGATTAGATTTCATTTCATTACTCAGCCAACTCATAATACCACCTCCACCCCACTCTTCAACAGACACATGCACAGCCAAAGCAGCAACTGCTATGCAAATCTGAACCAAAAACAATTAACTTACGACTATAGATAAACTAATGGCATCAAAAATAGTAAAATGTGAGTATCTGTCAGTTACCTGTGTTCTGACTTTAGGCGGTCCTTTATTATGTTCCTTTAGCAATGCCTGCATTTAGCAGCCTTAGCAAATTAAAGTACTGATATTTATGCAGTAGCAGGGAAAGAGTTAAAAAAGAGTAAGCATACAAAAAAGCTCTTCCAGTTATTTGGTAGAACAAGTTATACAATCCAGCTAAACAACAGCCAAGTAAATAATAAGGACAAAGTCAAGTCAAGTGGCCAATCAGTTAATCTTATCATTACAAGATAATAAATATTCACATAACTGACAGGGTATTTTTCAAACTCAGACCTATTAAAGGCCTAACAATAGCCCACAGGTAAAGCATATTTCTCTGAAAATAAAAGTTATCTGAGCCCCAGAGGCGATATGATATGAGCCAACCAAGGATAAGCCGATCAGCAACAATTTGGAAAGAAAAAGTTTAGTTAAAAATATTTTAGCTCTTCGGATCAACTAAAGCAGGTTGAGTTAGAAGGAAATTAAAGTTTCGTCTGTTGAGATTTATATTTATGGTCTGTAACTAGAAGAGAAATTATTCTCATGCCTAGTTACCCTAGTCATTGGACCAAAAACATAAAAATGCAAATGAGGTACAAAAGTGCTAGCAGCATTGAATTATGTTGTGGCATATCTACCAATCATGTAAGAAGTATCTAGAAAACTTACATATAAGGAATCACGCAGTGGTCCAAAAGCTTCTGAAGGTAGCTCTTCAAAGTCCCTTTGTACCTATAAGTGCAGCAGCACGAACTGCAAATCATTCTTGAAAATGACGGGCATAAGAAACAAGTATAGACAAAATAAACTCCAAGATATAACTGATATCTGTATATAAGAACAAAACACTACCTTGCTTCTAAGAGTCTGAGAACAAAATATGAGGGTTTCCATATTACTGCTAGCATCATGAAGTAGACTGTCAGATACCTGTATGAAGCATGTTATTAACAATGTGATATTCAACAAAAGAATATCAACTGTTAAACAGATATCAAACCATGATTCAAAATTATGCTTATAATTTATAACATTGCACACAAAAACATAAACAAATGAAAAGGTGTAACATTATAGCCGATATACAAGTTAATTTTGATTCCAGTTCCAGGTACAGTGCAAACAGGGACAAAATCAATATGAAAGCAAAAAGGATCTCAATGAATCAAGGAAATCTCGTGTATGTATGTATAAAATTTAAAGCAGGAAAAAATAAGAGCAGGAAAGGATCCAACAAGGCCAGAAGAGTTTCGAAAGTAAAACTATGCCTGTTGACATGCACACGTAAATGGACACGCATCAATAGAGTAAAGCTCGGAAAGGAATCCAATAATACAACAGTGAAACGCACCATTTTCAAATTGAAAACTAACCACAATTTATGCTCAATCTGAGCATGACAACTTTATAATAAGTTCAGTAGAACCTTCTGGACAGATTTAAATTACGCCATCAATCCCAAGCTTAAAATACCAGGCTAAAGCAGGTCATTATATTAAATGCTCTAACTACAGAGCTATTCAAACTAGAATTCCAAACTATGCAACAGAAGAACTCTTAGAATCACAGGCTAGGGCTCTTAGAAACAAAGTGGGTGCTTCTGACTCACTCAATCGAAGAGAAACCAAGTGTGTACACTACAAGCTCGCTACTGCAGTTCATAGAATTTGAAGAGCCTCCACAAAACACAGCTGGTAAACAACAAAACCATGTTATCGGAGAGCTCCTCAAACTCACTATTATGTATCTCTGATAGCACTTGCAACTACACAACTACAGCAGCTACGACCAAAAGCTCGTCAAACTATTTTCCCAAGCTACAGCTGGTGCAGAAGCCCAATGGAGCACCCACTAAAAATTAGATCTTTGAGACAAATTCACACATACTGCTACAAAAATGATATCAATTCACACTAAAATTAAACCTTTAGAAAATCTACATCAAATCACACCATTTTCTAGCCAAATCAAAGCAGCAAAAGAAAACAGCATCTCACTCGACAATGCAATCAAACGCCCAATAAAAGCCCCTAAGCAACTCCAATCGCTTAATCACTCTACGGAGCACCAATTTGAGATCGGAGAGAGGGGAAAAGGGTGGGCGTGGAGTGGCGGGAGTCACCTGCCACGCGTCGATCGTGTGCTGGAACTCTTGGAGCCATCGATCGGCTCGGGCGCGCACGGCGTCGTCGGGGTGGTGGTAGAGCGCGCTCAGCGCCTCCTTCACCGTGCCCTGGAGATCCATCGTCTACCTCCTCCTCCTCCTCCTCCTGTTCCTTCTCCCCCTCTTCCTCTATCGCTAGGGTTTTCCTCGGGTTTAGGGTTTTTTTCGTTTCCCGCCTGAGCCCTCTCTCTCTCCCCCCTCTCCTTCTCGTTCGCTCGCTCTCTCTCTCTCTCTATCTCGATCTCTCGAATGCTCGATCCGTCGTCCAAATCGACCCCCAATTTTTTTTTTTTTTTCTTTTAATGCCATTTTTTATTTATTTTTATCCCGATTATTTTAATTAATTAGACAATAATTTTAGAATTAATTTCATCCGGCTTTCGTTTGAAATATTAATTTTACTTTTACAAATATGTTTATCTATAAATTTCAATGAGAAGTGCTAGGTGTACACCCCAAATAGGGTGTACATCCTACACCCACCCCATCTTGGGGTGGGTATTCATCCACTCGTCACATCATGTGACGAGTGGAATTCACCCACCCCTAGGATGGGGTGGGTGTAAGATGTACACCCCAAATGGGGTGTACATCTAGCATTTTCCAATTTCAATAGTTAAAAATATATATATATATATATATATATATATATAATTAAATATAAAAATTCGGCTGAAATACTATTGATAATACCAAGTAATTTGTGGTATTCAGTTTTTAGCACTTGGATGGAAGTATGTACTGTTGGAATTATAGTGGTTTCTAAAGAATTTTACTATTCAACCAACCACCCACTAAACCCTAGAATACCACTATCACCCTAACCGTATATTTCTTAATCCAAAGGTTAAAAACTTGATAGTACCAATGACTTTGTTCTATCGATAGTATTCCAGTCTAATTCTATACCGGGGATAGGTATAGATTATGGTATTAGCAGGAATTAGTGTAAATTTGCATTTGGTTGGGTTTATTAGTTATACCGGGATTAAAGGAAATTGTGTTTGGTAAATTATATAGGAATAAGGAGAATAAGATGAATAGGAAAAAATTGTGTTTGGTTGAGTACAGAGGAATAAGAAAAATTGAGAAGTGATAAATTTGTGTATTGACTATTTTGCCCTTTATAATATAATTTATAAATAAAATAATTAATAAATTTAAAATATTATTTAAAATTGTAAAAAATATTTAAAAATAAATAATAAATAATAAATAATTAAAAGTACTTAAAAATGATAGAAAATTATATATTAAAATATTTAAAATATTTGATTGTTTATCATTTTAAAACCATTAATCAATAGATAAGCAATTAAATTTTAATTTTTTTTAAAAAAAAATTTCTATCATTCTTAAATACTTTTAAATATTTCTATATTTTTAAATATTAATCTAAATTTATTATAAAGTTGATTAATAGCATAATTTTTAAATTTTTTAAATTTATCATAAAAAAAAGTTAATAAAGGGGCCGAGACGGAGAAGGTAGATCGGAGAAGACGAAGAAGGGGAGATGGTTGCCGCGGCGCGACCTCGGTTGCCGCAGAGGGGCCGCAGGGGGTTTGCGACGGAGATGGTAGCTCGGCCGCAGGGGGATAGCGACGGAGAAGGTAGATCGGGCGTAGGGGTACCGCGAGGGTGAAGCTAGATCGGAGAAGAAGAAGGCGAGGGTGAAGCTAGATAGGAGAAGAAGAAGAAATGAAGAAGAGGAAACAGTGTATTCTCTGGTGCCTCGATCCTCGTGCAAGAATTGGATTCTTGCCAATTCCAGCGAATTCCATGTGGGGGTGGGAATTCGGATTCCCACCCCCATCCTCCCTATTCCGGAAAAGCAGGAATCCCAATTCCTGCTTTTCCGGTTCCCGTTTGGGTATGGAAACGGGGATAAGGGGGTTATTCCCCCCTTATCCCCGTTACCAAACGGAGTCCGGCTGGAATACTATCGATAGCACTAAGTAATTAGTGCTATCAAGTTTTTAGCACTTGGATGAAAGTATGTGCGGTTGGAATTATAGTGGTTTCTAGAATTTTCACTATTCAACTAACCGCCCACTAAACTTGATAACACCAATGACTTTGTGCTATCGTCTTATTCTTTTTATTCCAATATAAATTACCAAACATAATTTTCTTTAAACCCTGTATAACTCTTAAACCGAACCAAACGCAAATTTACTCTATCCCCAGCTAAAACCATAATTTATACCTATCCCCGGTATAACTAAAACCCTCTTAAACCCGAACCCAGGGGAGCCATAGTATATTGCTAATTAGATATATGTTTTTACAAGCTTTTACACTCTTAATTAATTTTTTTAAAACCAAATTATATTAAAATTATTTTAATTAATTTAACTTTTATATTATATTATATTATATTTAATATTTAATATTTAATTATTAATAAGTCCGTATAAAATTTATGAGCAATGCTACATGTACACCCCGAAGGGGTGTACATCATACATCTCCACCATTTTAATGATGGCGATATTTTTTACGGGTCACATCAAATGACCCATCATCACACCCCCACCCTTAGATGGGTGGGGGTGTGAGATGTACACCCCTTATGGGTGTACACATAGCATTTTCCAAAATTTATACTCTGCGGAGCAGCAGCAGAGTCTCCTTTTCCGAGCTCCAGTGGCTTTTGAGATCCCAAGATGCCACCTTTCACTCTCCATTCCCACGCCGAGCACCCCTTCCTCCCCTTCTCCCCCTCCCTCTCCCGCTTCAAACCCCTCCCTCCCCCTCGCCTCCTCCTCAGAAACCCTAACCCTAATCCCAATTCGGAATCGCCATCCAAAGAGCTCCATATCGGTACCACTTCCTCCCTCAACTCCCAGTTCTACGCCTCTGATCGCCAAAGCCACGCAGGAATCGCCAAATCCGAGGCCAAATCGTCCAATTTGAATCATACGAAGCCTTTTACCGATTGCCCCGATGGTGGTTCCGCTTCTTTCGCCTCCGCACACCACCCGTTCGACGAAAGTCCCCAGAGAAGAGCCGCGTTCTACGCTGCAAAGATTGGGGCTCGCTGCCGATCGCAGCGGTGGGAGGAGGCCGTGTCCGTGTTCGCTTCGATGTTGGCGGACGGTGCTGCTCCCGATAAGTTCCTCCTACCGAAGATCCTTAAAGCGTGCTCTGAGCTCCGGAATGGTAGCGCAGGCGCTTGCGTTCACGGGTTCCTGGTGCGAGCGCCGATAGAGTTTGATGTGTTTGTGGGGAATTCGCTTATCGACATGTATGCTAAGTGCGGCGACCTTGCGTCTGCTCGAGCCGTATTTGATCATATGCCGGAAAGGGATGTTGTTTCGTGGACTGCACTCGTGAATGCCTATTCCGATGCGGAACACTTGGATGAAGCTTCTAGAATCTTTAGTTTGATGCTTGCGAGCGGTGTCAAACCGGATCTGATTTCGTGGAACGCGTTGATCTCCGGGTTCGCCAGGAATGGGGATATTGATACAGCTCTTTCTTTTTTGGAGAAGATGCGCGCGGACGGGATCAAACCAGGCACCAATACTTGGAATGGAGTCATTTCGGGCTGCGTTCAAAATGGGCTTTTTGACGATGCCTTGGATGCTTTTAGCGAGATGTGCTTACTGGAAAAGCCGAATGGCGTTACTATCGCAAGCATTCTTCCCGCTTGCTCTGGCTTGCATTCATTGAATCTAGGCAGGGAACTCCATGCGTATGCGATTACAAATAGAATTAAGCTGAATGTATTTGTGGGCGGGTCATTGATCGACATGTACTTAAAATGCGGGAAATTCAGTTACGCAGAGCGGGTGTTTTCTGAGCTCGAGAGTAAGAATTCGACGGTGTGGAATGAGATTATCGCGGCATATGCAGATGAGGATAAGACGAGCGAGGCATTGAAGCTCTTTCGATTGATGCAAGAAGATGGATCGAAGCCAGATGTGGTCACCTATAATGTTTTCATTGCTGCTTATGCCAAAAAGTGTCAGAAAGAAGAGGTCTTTGAGATGATTTCTGAGATGGGACGCGCCGGTTTGAAACCTAATGTAGTTTCTGCGAATTCGATTATATCAGGTTTTCATCACTGTGATCTAAATGTTGAGGCGTTAGAATTGTTTCGAAGTATGCAGTTTCCAAAAGGTGCAAATGCGAACAGTTGCAGTTCTCCTTCTGATATGCTAGATTATGGCATTCGACCAAATGCTGTTACTATTAATTCAGTGCTATTGGTGTTGACCGACCTTAAATTACTTGGGTTAGGAAAGGAAGTTCATAGCTACATTCTGAGGAATGGTTTCGAGTCCAATGTCTTTGTCTCGAGCACTTTGGTCGACATGTATGCGAAATGTGGCAATATGGTCTATGCTAATATCGTCTTTAATGGAATTAAAGAGAAAAATACTGTGTCATGGAATATTCTAATTGCTGGGTACAACCATAATGGAGAGCCTGAATCTGCCCTAAATTTATTCCCGAAAATGTTAGGTGAAAATTTTGTTCCTAGTTCGATAACCCTAATGATTCTACTGTTTTCATGCAGCATTATGATGGCTTTAAGTCTGGGGAAGGAATTGCATGGGTACATCGAGAAAACATGGCCTAATGAATATCCTGTCACTCTCGCATGTTCTTTGATTGATATGTATGCAAAATGTGGCAGTATAAAGGGCGCCAAATCGGTATTCGATACAACTGTTCAAAAGGACATAGCAGTGTGTAATGCAATGATGACTGGCTACTCTCTACATAAAATGCCCGGGGACGCAATAAATCTGTTTCAGGAGATTGAACTATCTGGCGTAAAACCAGATAGTATAACTTTCTCTGCATTTCTTTCGGCTTTAAATCAAGAAGGCTGTGTAGAGGAAGCTCGGAAATATTTCAACAGCATGGAAAATGTCTATGGAGTTTCGCCAACTTTGGAACACTTCGCATGTATGATCGACATTGTGGGAACCGCCGGTTTACTCAAAGAATCATTAGATATCATTGCGAGTATGCCATTCGAGCCCGATGCTTGTGTGTGGGCTACCCTTCTCAAAGCCTGCAGGCTACATTCGAATCACGAGATTGGAGAGAAAGCTGCGGAAGCTCTTTTTCAACTAGAACCCCGCAATGCTTCAAATTACATAGTACTCTCTAATATCTATGCCATGTCCGGCATGTGGGATTCAGCTGCTAGAGTAAGGGATTTGATGAAGGATCGCGGGTTGAATATGGTTAGACAATGCAGCCAGTTATTTCTCGGTACTACAGTTCATTCATTTAAAGCGGGAGATCGATCTCATTGTGAAATAGGGAGGATTTTGGATTTTTGGACGATTTTAACCGATAAAATGATGAAGAGTGGGTATGTTCCTCAAGATGCTGTGTTTTGCAATGAGGGTCAAGTTGATCCTTTTGCTTGTTACCATACTGAAAAGCTCGCGATATGTTTAGGACTCATTTCTACGAGCCCTTACAGCCCGATACATGTATCGAAGAACATAAGAATGTGCATGGACTGCCACTATTCAGCAAAGTTCATCTCGCGAGCTTATAATCGAGAGATAGCGGTCTCAGATGGGTGCTCCCACCACTATTTTAAGAATGGAGTGTGCAGCTGCAGAGACAAATGGTGAGTAAGAGTTGATCAAAAGCTGATACAGGGGAGCATTTTGCGTTACAGGCGCAGTTCTTAAATCTTTTCATTTGCCAGGAACACAAACTGCCAGATGTTGGGGGACCTGGAGACTACTTGAAAAGGAGCAGAAAAAGCACAAACTTTCCTTGCACATAGATTTTGAGCATAAGGAAGCAGTACTTAGAGGTCTTGTTTGGATTCGGTATAGAAGCGGGAATAGAAAGGATATCCTTCTTATTCTTCCAAACGCATCAGGAATCAATCGGTATAGCTTGTTCCGGTACAACTAGAATAAGTAAGAATTACTGTTCTCATTCTTTCCAACCACTATTTTATTTTTTTCTTAAATACCCTTCCACGTCTACCAAGGCATCATCTCTCATCTCATTATTACATAATAAAGTTTGAGGGCAAAAAGGTAATTTACCTTAATTAAAACTCTTTATTCATTTTATTCCTCATTCTCATACCAAACACAAAATCTCTTATCCTTGAAACCATCCCAAACGTTTTTTTACTCTAGTTCCGTACTTTATACTTATTCCTGGAATAGCTAGTTCTGTTTTATTGCATTACCAAACGGGCCCAGAAAGAATATCTAACTGAGATGAGTTTTCCTCAAAAGAAAAACAGGAAATTTACATGACATTGATAAATGGAGGAGGTGTTCACATTCAATTTTAGAAATTATATGCTGCTAATGCAAATGTGTGATGTTTGAATATATCTTTTGGTTAATGCTAACATAAGATCTCTTCTTAAAGTAATCTTAAATTAAATATTATAACTATTTTTAAAACAATAGGTTAGCTGGAGTACCTCAGTTATTAAATCTTCAATTTTTTAAAATTAACAAAAAAAAAATTATTGGATCAATAAATTTACTTATAAATCTATATGATTCAATAATACCCTACTAGTTAATTACAACAAATTGGAATAATCAAATTCCATACCCTCTCTTCAATTGTACATTGGATGTACCAAATAGCCACAAGGTTTAAGACCCATTTATTAAAATCCAACATCTTAAATAGGATGCAATAGTTAAAAAATATTATAAACTCATAAAATACTATCAAAGTATGTATTATTTTTAATATTTTCTCAATAAAAATTAACTGAGATTATTGGTGAAAATAAAGCATTGGGACAATTGCTTATATACCCCTGACTACTATTTCAACTCTTCAAATTTATCCTCTATTTTCTAAAGTACCCTCTAAAATTTTCAATCTCCCCAATAAACCCTCAAAGGCAGGGATATATATATTTGTAAGAAACTAATTATATTTTTTCAAGGATAATAAATTTGAAAACAAAAGTAGCAATTTTGAAAACAAAATATCTATTAGATATTGTTTAAGTTTTAAAAGGTATATTCGATATTAATCCTAAAATATTATTAAAACAGCTCTGATATCTTAAACTGCAAGTGAAAATTAATGATTATTTCATATTATTTAACAATTATCCTATTTGGTTTGAACATTTGGCCCATTTAAGAGAGAAATGATTAGCCCACTAAACAAAAAGTGGCCTCCTTTGGAGATCAAAAAAAATAAGAGGCGATCATTTAGTGGCAGTTTTAGTTACCGTCGAGGCAGGACGGTTTAAACCGTCTCTAAGATAACTAAAAATCGTCTTTAAATATTTTAGTTTCCGTCGAGACGGTACAAAAAATGAGAGGAGATCATTTAACGATTCCTGCAACCACCTCTAGACTGCCGGCATAGACACTACCTCTAACATAATGTCTTACAGACGATCGAGGCAGGGCGGTTTAAACCGCCTCTAAGATAACTAAAAACCGCCTCTAAAGATTTTAGTTCCCGTCGTGACGGTACAAAAAATGAGAGGAGATTATTTAACGATTCCTACAACCACCTCTAGACTGCCGGCATAGACACTGCCTCTAACATAACGGCTTACAGACGATCGTAGAAACCGGCTCTGTACAACTCTACATCCCTTTTTTTTTTTTTTTTTTTTTTTTTCATGTAGTGTTGGTGGAGTAAGTTCCCATTAACTGCTCAGAAAGAGAACCAAAAAAAAAGAGGGTAAAATAGAGTGCTGAATTTGATCAAATCTATTACATAAATTCTGACCAAATTTAATTAATGCATTTATTTTGTATTTATAAGTATAACCACAATTGTTCTACCTATTTTATATCTCAAAAAAGGGAGTTGATGTTTTCAAGAATATTTATTATTGTGGAAACAAAAAGTTTCAAAATATAATTAGGCGCAATGCATGTAGGTGTGGCAATCTAGCCGGTTGTTCAGCTCATGTTCTATTCGAAATGAATTCGAAATCGATCAACTTGTTTAATAAATTAGCTGAGTATAAATTAATTTTTTTAGTTCTAAATCTTAACGAGTCGAATACGAGTTAAGATAAACTTACTTGTATTCGGCTCGATATAGCGAAAATAAATACATAGTAGAGCTAGAATATTATTGATAGTATGAAAATAATATTTATAACTATCAATTTTTTTTATTATTGAATATCTAAGATTTAGTAAAAATTGACAGATCCAATAGTAATAATCAAATAGTAAAAAAGTTAAAATAAATACTATTTATATACTATCAACCCTATACTCTAGCTCAACACTCACTCACCCTCTCTCTCTCTCTCTCTCTCTCTCTCTCTCTCTCTCTCTCTCTCTATATATATATATATATATATATATATATATATATATATATAGCGTAGTGCTACTATACTCTTATGAGTATAGACCCTTTTATACTTATAATTTTTTCACCCTTGGATGAAGGAATGTGCGGTTAGGATGATAGTGGTCCCCCTAGGATTTACTAGGTTGTTGGAAAAATAGTATAAATCTTAGGGACTACTATAATCGTAACCGCACATCCCTTCATCGAAGGGATGAAAACTTATGAGTACAAAAGGATTTTACTCATAAGAGTATAGAAGCCGGACCCTATATATATATATATATATATATATATATATGGAGCGTAGGACTACTATGCTCTTATGAGTATAAACCCTTTTGTACTCATAATTTTTTCGTCCTTGATTGAAGAAATATGCGGTTAAGGTGATAGTGTTTCTCCCTAAGGTTTACTAGGTTGTTGAAATAGTATAAATCCTAGAAACTACTATATTCCTAACCGCACATTCCTTTATCCAAGGGATAAAAATATATGAGTACGAAAAAATTTTACTCATAAGAGTATAGTAGCCAAACCTTATATATGGATTATGACAATTAATTTAAAACGAATTGCTATTATTAGAACTAATTTTTATATTACTGGTGAAGATATAATGTTTCTACTTTCTAGCTATAATTTTAAATTTTTCACTCCCGTAACTATGAAAATTACTTTGGTAATTTCGATTTTCTTATTAATTAAAAGTAAAATTGTACAAAACTTATCTAAACTATGAATTATTTTGAATCGGCCTTTTTAAAATTTTGATTTTACTATTTAATTTTTTAATTTGTTTAATTCGAGTCAGACAGCAGTACTTTGATTTTAAAATTTATATACCTTATTTATCTTTACATATATATTTATTTAGTATACTTAATTAAAATAAATAATTAGTTTAAAATTTGAAGTCACAGTACCGTTAATTAATTCAAAATGCACAAATTAAAAGATTGAATAATAAAATTAAAATTTTAAAAAATTTGATAGTCAATTCAAAATGCATATATGCTAGCTTGATGGTTCATACATATTCTATACCTTTTTATCTTAATTTTAAATGTTTCTAGGAAAGCCTAGGCAATTTATTTAATCAAGCGCGGCCTGAACATGTCATGAATCTTATTCCTTATAGATCTTATTAATTCATGATGTTTCTAACTCGGAAAATATATATTATTCCGTATGTTTCACTAGTCCTCGCTCAAACATAATTTTAATTTTACGTCAATAGATACTGATTTAGTTGCTTTTATTATTTTTTCCATAGATAATTAACTCTACATATCTCTTTAAAATAACAAAAAATAGAACCATAAAATATTTTGCCATTCATAAATATAAATTCATTATTTTTATTGCACACATTGCATCTTCAAGTCTCAATCAAATGAAGACAAATTGATTAATGGCACTAATAAACAATATCATGTCTCCTATAAATATTCCCTCTATTATATATAAATACATACATGACAAATTAATATACATGACCAGTACAAGCACTCTCTCCACATATCCAAATCAAATTATTCATAAAAATTTCACTATTTTTATATAAATATTTACCAAAGTAAACAATATATATATATATATATATATATATATTGCTAGAAATAAAGCTCATCCTTGCCTCCATGGAATCTCTCATGCATGCCTCCCAAATTTCCCATCCCCATCCCCATCCCCACTATGCCATGGTCATGATGGTCATCTAACATGAAGCCATACTCATCTCCACCACCTTTTGAGTCCAACCCCAAAACATCTTGTGGTAAGTCAATCAAATTGTAGTGCAATAGTGCCAAGTTTAGGATGGGGTTTGATGAGTTGTGATCCTCTTGGTGTGGGTCAGTGAGGGGGAGTGATGATGATGATGAGCTCACCATGTCATGGCACCCCTCATGATGAGCCATCATCATGGGATGCTCCACCATGGGGGGGGATGACCCCATGGCATGCTCACTTGTGGAGCCAACATTGTGCTCATGCTCCCATGGCCCCTCCCCTTTCCTCTTGTGAAACACTCTACATAGCACCCAATCCTCCTGCCATATATATATATATATATATAGAAAAAGGAGAGTGCCCAAATAAGCAACACAAACAAAGCAAATACTCAAGTGATCAACTTGTCTTATGGGGGCATTTGGATCGACATAATTATAGTTTACGTAGAAATTAAGTTTGGTGAGAGTAAAATTATTAGCTCTTGTCAAGTGGGGGATCATATTCATTGTCGGATCATCATAAGATAAATTAATAATTTTACTTTTAAAAATTTTGATTTATAATCAAATCGCAGTGTTATCAACAATCTTAGTGTGTGTGGCCCCTTAGTCAAAATTCGATAACTTTGTTAAGTTTAAGCCGACAGAAAATAATGGTGGGTCTAAAAAACTATAACAATGTTGGTATATATATCCTACACAGAAAGTTGCTAATTTTAATGGAAAATGCTATGTGTACACCCCTTTCGGGGTGTACATCATACACCCCACCCATCTAAGGGTGGGGGTGTGATGATGGGTCACTTGATGTGACCCGTAAAAAATATCGTCACCATTAAAATGATGGAGGTGTATGATGTACACCCCTTCGGGGTGTACAGGTAGCATTGCTCAATTTTAATTTCTTGGAACTAAAATTATTATAGAAAATAATAAATTGATATTTTAAATATTGTCTACATCAAACAGTACAAAATCCAAGTGTACACAAATAAATATATGTAGAATCTAGCTAGCATATATAGGCTGTTGCTATAATTTTAGTGTTATTCTTTTCTTTTTAGGGTTACTCCAAAACAATAAATATCTAGAGTACATTTTAATTTAATTTTGTATATTTTATTAAACAACATTTTTTTTATTAACCTATTCGTTTGTAAACAACATTTACAAACAGAAAATAATGTTGTTTAATTGTATATTTTTCGACTACATTTTAATTTAATTTTGTGCTTCAAAATATAATTAATAATTAATGTATATATATGTAGAGGACCCTTGATGGACAAATTTTGAAAGAAACTCCTAAAAAAAGTGGGTTGAATTAATTAATGCTCTTCATCTAACTACTGTTTTCAATCTCAGCCATTGAATTAATTAATCATTTCCAAAATTTAACTTTTAATTAACTAAACTAGCAAATATTTGCAATGCAGCTTACTAGACGGAAGAAGAGCATCAAATGACTTTTTATAATTTTTTTTAAAAATAAAAAATAAAACTCTTCATAGTTGTATTTTTTTTTTTTTTTTTGTAAAAACATATATAGAATATATTCATCTTAACAATTGACCATTTTGAATTAGCTATCAAATCTTTTTTTTTTCAACCTTTTAATTTGTTTGATTTTAATCGGTCAATTATATTTTGACATCAGAATTTATGCTAATTATTTACTTTAATAAATTTATAGCTTTGAA
>CM055069.1:46186862-46309362 GCA_029204045.2 Tillandsia leiboldiana | reverse complement strand
TTTTAAAAATATCAAGTTATTAATATTTGTAAAATTTTAATTTTTGAATGAAAATATGGGTTACAATATTATACACGAGAGTGCAACTTTTTTGTACCTGATTTATCTGTGGATTGCCATTATTGGTGAAAATGGTTCGTGCCTTTCAGATGAATCATACAATTCTCTATTTGTGTAGCTTTTCGCATCTAATTAATGTTCATATCGGGTGTCAGATCTAAAATTTTGAAAAGCAAATTACTCGTCAACTAACTATCATGTCATATGTATAATACTAACTCATCAATCAATAATATGAGAGAGTAATTGAAAAAGATTGTAATAGCAATGCTGTTACGCATGTGATCACTTCCGAACAGACCAGCTTGGATTTATATGGACAACATGACAAACCGTTGCAGTGCTTGTGATGTAAGGAACTATTAAATTACTACAGGGATATAGATTTTACTATATGGGTTCAACAGCTAAAGGACATATATTTGCTCATTGAAATGAATGGATCTTGGTCATGTCATCACCATGCATAAAGAAATTGGCCTAGCTAAGGACAAGGACAAATAAAGCTATACAAGAATCCTCTCTATGATTCAATGGGGTGGGGAAACAACACACATGATATCTAATAAAGCTATACAAGAATTATATATATATATATATATATATATATATATATATATATATAGAGAGAGAGAGAGAGAGAGAGAGAGAGAGAGAGAGAGAGAGAGAGAGAGAGAGAGAGAGAAAGAATTGAGCTTCTATATTTTTAAAAATATAAAGTCATTAATATTTGTAGGTTTTTAACTCTTAGATGAAAGAATGTGCTGGTAGATAATAATAGGCCCCTTAGATTTAGTGGATGATTGATGGAATAGTATAATCTAAAAAATAAAATTAATCAAATGAATAGATCTAACGTTAGAAAACTTATAAGTATGAATTGTTTGTTACTTTTAAAAATATAATAGCCTTACTCTATGTATGTATCATGAAAGTTAAGAGGCAAGCATGGTAGAGCCATATGTAACCTATGCTCATAAAATAGTTATAATATATATATGTTTAATTAATTATTACTAAAATGCTTATATTATCTTGTCTCACATCCTGTTTTGATGCATGACATGTATATATTTACCAAAAGAAGTTGTTTCAGTGAGTGAAGGTTATTTTACATATATGGCTGTTGCTATAGCTATCCAAAAAGTAAAAAAAATGAAAAATAAAAAAAAAAACCAAAGAAATTAAGAGATCTAAAAAAGTCCCCTCTTATGGCACAATCCTGTACTAATTGATAAAACATAAAAAAAACTGCAGTGTTTACAGTCATTTCATGATGATTCAATCCTCTCACCAAAAAAGAGAAAACAAACATATTGATGAGAAACTAAAAAAGGCTCCAATTAACTTGAAGTAAAAACACACACACACACACACACACACACACACACACACACACACACACACACACACACACACATATATATATAGAGAGAGAGAGAGAGAGAGAGAATTATGCTAGAATAGTATCGATAATACCAAGTCATTGGTGCTATCAAGTTTTTAACCGTTAGATAAAAAAATATGCGGTTGGGATTATAGTAGGTCCCTAGGGATAGGGTTTACTAGGTGGTTGGTTGAATAGTAAAAATCTTAGGAGACCACTATAATTAATCCCAACCGCATATCTTTTCATCCAACGGCTGAAAACTTGATAGCACCAATTATTTGGTGCTATCGATAGTATTCTAGCCGGACTCTCTCTCTCTCTCTCTCTATATATATATATATATGCATTGAAGAACAAAATAAGAAGAAAATTAAGAAAAACAAATAGAAGGATACAATAGATTACTCACCAGGAAGCTCCCATGGTTCTTTTGCATGCAAATCCACCTCTATCATTGTTCCCTCAGAGATCTTCTCATTAGCCACCTTCTTGTATAGATAGTGGCAAACCAACTCCTCATCACTAGGGTAGAACCTGAACCCAGGTGGTAGTGTGGACTCTATGTCCCTTAACCCCATCCTCAATACAATTCTCTTATGATCTCTTCGAAAAACGAAATGAGCTAATTGAACAAATTTATCAAACCTAGCTAGCTCATTAATGGATATTGTGGGAATTAAGAGAAGGTAGCGCTATAGGTGATCATAGACACTATATTCAAAGTACTAAGAGATGAGATGTTTAGGACTCGAGAAAGATCATGAGAGGTTAGATTGAGTGACTTGTGTCTATATATATATATATATATATATATATATATCTAGAGAGAGAGAGGGAGAGAGAGAGTGAGGAGGGGGGCTTAAATTGTGGCAAAATTGATAACAAAAAGATGACCCTACCGATCCCTAGTGTGTGTAAATTCTCATCCATGTGGAGATATGCTTGTGGTGTAAGAGTTTGAGAAGGGTCATTGGCACAAGAAAGCCCCATGAAAGATGAGTGGGGGTGCAAAAGACCATATTGGACATATCCATTAATCTAGGAAGAGTTAATTAGTAATGAAATGCTGAGTCATTAATTATTCTAAGGTTGTTAAAATGTAGGATGATGGTGACAAATACAATGGGATGTTCCAATTGAGTTACCTAGGATATTTGTGTCTATGGATAAATATGTTATATTTTGTGACAAACACACCATGTGGAGCCAAAACATTCACACTTGATCCTATATGTTAGATAAAGATTAAATGGACGGTATATATATATATGGACAAAGTGAGAAGAGATGTATATATACTTTTGTGTTTTTAGGCACTTGTGGGAACGATCTCAAAGCTATTAGCTAAAAATAGTTGGGGCCCACAAAATCAAAAATCTTTTGAGGAAACTTTGGGGGAAGATGCATGGATTTATAAAAGAAGACATTTATGAATCTGTTTGTTTGTTTTTTTTATTTTTCCTGTGGATCTTTTGTTCATAATTTTCGATAATATATATATGCGAGATCCCGAATCCACATATGAAGCTCTTTTGATGCGTTTCATTTCGGGATAAACTATACGGAAAAGCATTATACTTTTTCTTTGAACTGCAACCAAATTAAAGTTTGTTCTTGTATCTATAAAAAGATGGTTCAAATGGAAACTTCATCCTTTTAGATTCAAAAAATTCATGGATCTCTTATTTCAAGATATCCAAATAACTCCTGCTTCTCGAGTAAAACAACTGTTAGACATGTTGCGGTAAATAATTAAGCACTAAACTATAAATGCTTGTTTGAACAAAATTAACTGCATATAAGCTTACGAAGATTCAAAACTAAAGGCATGTTTAGTTAGATAGTTCGGGCCTGGAATGAGAGTCGGAATGTTTATCTTCCATTCTAACAGCTCAATCGGTGAAAATCACTACAACAAAATTAGACTATAACGATATTTTTAAGTGTTTATAAAATCTAAAAAAAGTGTCGCTGACAAAAATACCGACACTTATTGTAAGTGTTGTTATATGTGCCGTCGTTACGGTGTATAGCGATACATTTTTGTAATGTGTCCCAAAAATGTGTTCCTATAATCTAATTTTGGATATAGATGGAATATAGATAGGACACTATATATAAAAGTGTCACAAATATGTGTCCCTATAACCTAATTTTGTTGTAGTGAATTTTGATTCTAGTTCACATTCTAAAGTGGATGAATCCGGTTAAATTACAGGAGTGCAATCTCACTTCAATTCAAGTTGGAATACGTTATCCAAAGCAGCATTACTGAAGCACTATAATGTTTATCCACCTACTTATTTCTAATATAAGACAGAAGCTTTAAATTAAAATTTTTAATTTTTAAACTATTAAAACTATATTTCTGTTTTGCATCGCGATCCACTGCAGAAGGTCTAATTGAAAGCAAAAGTAGAAACTAGAGATGTTAATTAATACTTAGTAAATGGATCCAATAGTTGGCTTCCAAAACCTATCAGATATTGGACAAGGAGCATTCCTATTGATCACATGAACAATAATTTAGATAACAAATAAAATCGGATGAGCCTAAAATGGTTAATAAAAGCCAAGGCTTATTATTTATTTTTTTCTGGGTAAATCTTAATTTACTTTTCTGTTGCTTAGCACATATTTACTCGAAAAATGCTACTTATTTATACATTCTAAAAGAAGTGTAGATCTTATTCTAAAATTCACAAAAGTCTAAATAAAAATATAAAAAAGTTGATGTAATAAGTGGTGGAATGATGGCTCTCCAGTGAAAAGAGTATAAACTATACACCCCACTTTACAGTGTATTAGTAACAGTACTTTTTTTACTTTGCTATTCTATGATTCAAAAGATTGTATATAACTATTTAATAAGTTTCTTTTTTTCTTATTTTGTCAAAAAATTTTGTTATAAAATAGAATAGTAAAGTAAATTTTTTAAAAAACTTCATGATAGTACCCTATTAAACAATAGATTTTTACAGTAAAAACACGCTAAACCACAAAATAGTTAAATACAATACTTTGAATAATGTGATGGCAAAGTGAAAATATGCTAAATCACAATGGGATAAATTGAAGTTAATAATTTTCTGTATGCAATTCTTCTTGTCTCTCAATATAAGGGTTCGCTTGATTTGACGTAATTATAAATACAGTGTAGTTAAATATACATGCAATTAGAAATACAGTAATTAATTAAGAAGATAAGCTTATTTTTATTTAAAATCACTCTTCTTCAGTGCTACAGTTAGAACTACGATCAATTTGAGTACAGTTCTAAATGTGTGATCTTTTGTGCAGTTGCAAATGTGAAAGTTGATTTCAAATGCATGTATCAAAATAAATATCGTATTTGAATCTCCATACTAAACAAATAGCAAAATACAATTCAGATACTGAGACAGGAACTAATTACAATACATTCCATGTAACTTACGACAGCTAATGAAAAATTTCAAATGCCCATAAAACTTAAAATTCTAGAGTTTTATACGTAGTGTATAAATCCTCTTATTTCCTTGTTAATTAAGTTTCTACACTATTTTGGAAGTTAAAAAGAAGGGAAAAAAAAGGCCAAAGTTGATGAGAGCAAAACAAATACGGCGCATTTAATGCTCTTGTCGCTATTTCAATGAAATAATTTGATGATACAGGTGAAGAGAATATTAGACAACGATCTAGATGCTACCTGATTGGGACCAATAAAATCAAATAATGGAGCCTCAGTATTACATGGAAGCTTCGTCATTAATTTAAATGTGAAGTGCCAATAATAATTAATTAATTAGTACATACTCTCATTAAATTGAGACATTAACATAAGCAACGCTACCTTAACTATAAATCGTTTTTCAAGAATGTAGACATTTATATTTGTCGTATTAATTATTTTTTTAACTAAAATTTCAAAGAATATTTTAAACCCTTGGATCTTGTTTGCATTGTTTGGTTTCGAAATAAATTGTTCTTGATTATTCTTAATAAATGTAAACTTTAGGATTAAGCTAAAAAAAAAAAAAAAAAATTCCTTTTGCATTTGAATAAAAATTGATTATTTTTAAAAATATAAAAAATACGTTTGAATAATTAGATTAAAACAATAAAAATAAAAATAATTATAGTTTTAAAATGAAAATATTTTTTAAATTAATTAACATCCAGAGAAATTTTTATTCTCATTCCCACGATATATCCAAGTGTAACTTATTATTATTTAATTTAATATTTTATTTTTTTATTAATTATTTTTTTTTCTCACTTTATTATTTATATCAATAGTATAGTAATCGGATTGATATAGAACTAGGCGGATTGATATAGAACTAGGCTACTATACTATTAATAGCACTAACTCATTAATGCTATTAGGTTTTTGATCTTTGGATGAAGAGATGTGTAATTCGAATGATAGTGAGTCTCTAGAATTTAATGGCTGGTTGGCCAAATTGTATGATCTAAGAGGTGGAAATAATTAAAAAGGTAAATCTAATGGTGAAAAATTTGGTAGCAATAAGTACTTGATACTATCGATAGCATAGTAGCTGAACTCTATTATCAAAATTTTGGATATTGCTACACCGTTAAACTTTCAAACGGCTGATTCACTACGACCATTAAAATTATTGATTCCGAGTCCTTTCGATCATTAGACAAATAATATTAAAAAATTACGAAATTTATGTTTTAAATATTTCAAATACTATAAATTAAGTCAAACGGAGCCGATCATCGATTTAGAAGTCCCAACATCGAAAACGACTAATAAAGACGAAGGGTTCCATACTTATAAAAGCATACTTACCATACTATATATATATATATATATATATATATATATATATATATATATGAGCAACGCTACATATACACCCCCAAAGGGGGTGTACATCTTACACCCACCCATCTAAGGGTGGGGAGGTCACTTCACAAATTGTGAAGTGACCCCTCACCACACCCCACCCATTGGATGGGTGGGGTGTGCGATGTACACCCCCAAATGGGGTGTACAAGTAGCATTTTCCTATATATATATATATATATATATATATAGAGAGAGAGAGAGAGAGAGAGAGAGCTAGGTGGGAATACTATTAATAGTACAAAGTCATTGGTGCTATTAAGTTTTTAACCCTTGGATTAAAAGATGTGTGGTTGAGATGATAGTGGGCCCCTTAGGTTTAATAGGTGGTTGGAGAAATAGTAAAATCTAACGGATAAAAATGATCAAAGGGATTAATCTAAGGGTAGAAAACTTAATAGCACAAATAACTTGATAATATTAATAGTATAGTAGCCGGACTATATATATATATATATAGTATTGCATTGTAGCCCAGCAAAATAATGGAATTGTGATCCATAGTTAGTAATAGTTTCATATACCAGTAATAGTGTGTACGAGGGGAAATGAATGGAATACAGAACTTTTTCCCCAAGCCTCTCAATCTCTTCTCTAACTCTATCTCAATATATATATAGTTCGGCTACTATACTATTAATAGTACTAAGTTATTGGTGCTATCAAGTTTTCTACCCTTAAATCAATCCTTTTGATCATTTTTATCCGTTAGATTTTACTATTTTTCCAACCACCTATTAAATCCAAGGGGCCCACTATCATCTCAACCACACATTTTTTAATCCAAAGATTAAAAACTTAATAGCACCAATGACTTTGTACTATTAATAGTATTCCAGCCTAGCTCTCTCCCTCTCTCTCTCTCTCTCTCTCTCTCTCTCTCTCTCTCTCTCTCTCTCTCTCTCTCTCTATATATATATATATATATATATATATATATATATATATATATATATATATATATATATATATACACACACACACACACACGCTTCTATACTATTGATAGTATTACAGTCTTACTAGTATAGACTTTTTGGCTTTTGGATGATGAAATGTGCGGTTATGATTAAAGTCTCTCTCTCTCTCTCTCTCTCTCTATATATATATATATATATATATATATATATATATATATATATATATATATATATATATATATATATATATATATATATATATATATATATATATATATATATATATATATATATATATACACACGCGCGCGCGCGCTTCTATACTATTGATAGTATTACAGTCTTACTATTATAGACTTTTTGATTTTTGAATGATGGGATGTGCGGTTATGATTAAAGTGATCTCCTAGAATTTATACTATTTCACCAATAACCCATTAAATTCTAGAGAACCACTATAATTCTAACGGCACATCTCTTCATCTAAAGGTTAAAAAGTTTATAATAGTAATGCTCTAATACTATCAATAGTATATAGTAGTCTAATTCTCTCTCTCTCTCTCTCTCTCTCTCTCTCTCTCTCTATATATATATATATATATATATATATATATATATATATATAGAGAGAGAGGAGAGAGAGAGAGAGAGAGAGGAGAGAGAGGGGGGAGGGAGGGGGAGAGAGAGTCTAGCTACTATGCTATCGATAATATCAAACACCTAGTGCTACCAAGTTTTCTACTATTAGATCAATCCCTTTAATCATTTCCAACCCTTAGGTACCGTTTGGTTCGGGAATAAGGAAAATTTTATTATACCGGGGATAGGTATAGATTATGGTATTAGCAGGAATTAGTGTAAAATTTACGTTTGGTTGGATTTATGAGTTATACCGGGTTTAAAGAAAATTGTGTTTGGTAAATTATATAGGAATAAGGAGAATAAGAAAAAATTATGTTTGGTTGAGTATAGAGGAATAAGAAGAATTGAGAAATGATAAATATGTGTATTGACTATTTTGCCCTTTATAATATAATTTATAAATAAAATAATTGATGATATTAATCAACCTAATAATAAATTTAAATTATTATTTAAAATTGTAAAAAATATTTAAAAATAAATAATAAATATTTAAAAGTACTTAAAAATGATAGAAAATTATATAATAAAATATTTAAAATTTTTGATTCTTTATCATTTTAAAACCATTAACCAATAGATAAGTAAATTTTAAATTTTATCTTTTAAAATTTACTATCATTCTTAAATACTTTTAAATATTTTTATACTTTTTTAATATTAATCAAAATTTATTATAAGGTTGATTAATAGCATATTTTTAAAATTTTTAAATTTATCATAAAGGGTCAAATAGTTAATAAAAAAAGTTAATAAAATTCCGGCACTAATTATACACAAGTCAATATACCAATACAAAACTATCTGGATGTTAAATAAAATTATAGCAGAATGTCATGACCAGATGTCAAGTAAATAATGAACCAAACAAATGTGTGAAATAATGACGTTACACTAACAAAAATTGCCCCAATTATAGGACCAATATAATAATTAGCAGATTCAATCACATACAATTCTGTCCATTATGTTCATAAAGATCACAGAATATTAAGTCCTTTACATACAATCCCATTGTAATCATAATTCAGTTCAATACACATAATTCAGTCATTTCTATACAATCCCATTGTAATCATATTTCAGTTCAATACACATCAGAAAAGTCCATTACATACAATCCCATTGTAATGATAATTCAGTTCAATACACATAAGAAAAAGTCCTTTGCATACAATCCCATTGTAATCATAATTCAGTTCAATACACATATAAGAAAAGTCATTTACATAATCCAGTTCATACATTATTTTACAAACACATTGTAATCATACAATCACATATATTACACATTTCTTACATTGCAATCAAATATATATCTAACTGCGATTATTCCATAACTGTTCTGTTATAACTGTCACGCCCCGGAACCCGGGCTCGTCAACAGATCCGCCGTGCACATGGGATTTCCCGAGTACACGAAGCGCTGGTAACCTGCTCCGATATAATATAAACAATAAAATAGCATAATACAGAGCTGAAGTGGAAGAACCACATAGTATCTCAGACTGGAACTACTAATAAAGCTGTAATAAGTACAATAATCTCCCAGCTCACCAAAATAGTACATCCAGCTGGCGAAAGCCAGACCTAGAATAAAAGAAGAATACCACAGTCTGAGTAAAGGGTGCAGCATCTATCTAACAGCTCTCAGTCTCCCAGGAGATCTATCTATTCAGCGATCCCCTTACCTCGATCAGCTGCCGATGGCCTAGCAGCTCCCGCAGACGACTCTGCAAAAATAAAGGAGAAGAAAGAAACAGAAAAGAACAATGGGGGTGAGAACTACCAGATAAACCAGTAGCCTCCCCTAGTGGGCAAAAACCTCAACTCTGACGCACCCACTAGGACTACTAGAGGCCAGAAAGGAATAAGTGGTAAAGCTGTAAACAGAACTGCTGAATAAAGGGAAACCACCACTAGTATGCCTCTAAATGTCATGTAGCATGAAATGACTGTATGCAACAATACCAAACATGCCTGCCTGAAATAACTCAGTCTTGTGTCACTGGTACTGCCTGCTGTGCCTTGCCAAATCGGGTATGCTGGCCAATGCATAACACCGATAGGGGATAGTGTTTGCCAAATCGGGTATGCTGGCCAACGCATGACACCGATAGGGAATAGTGTTTGCCAAATTGGGTATGCTGGTCAACGCATAACACCGATAGGGGATAGGAGTCTCAAGGACTCAAAGTCTGTCTGTAACACACTCCGGAGTGGCACTCGAGGGGAGCGACCCACACGAGTAAAATATCTCAGTAATAAGTATCAGAAGTGCCATAAAACAGCAGGACTGGATCATGACTATGATCAAAGTGGGAAAAACTATCCACTAAAGAAAACCCCGATCTGATGCCATAGTACTTAACAAGTGGGAAAACCATCCACTAGGATAACCCGATCCTCAGCTGATGCAAAATAGACCAGACTCATCCCTAATCTGATGCAAGGATAAATATCTGGTCGACCGCCTACTGTCCGCGGTCACCGCAATACCCCACAAATCCATAATCTAATGCAATCTCGACTACACTATCCCAAACCCCTGCTCACACTTGAGCAACAAGCCTCTGGATGCACAGGACAACAATGAAACATGTACAATTCCCAAGATGATAGTGTAGCAATAAATAGTGGCTAACTAGATGAGCAAGAAAGCATGCCATTATTTAAAAGCTGTAGAAAAGTGTCAAATATTTATAAAAAAGATTGATTGTTATGAAAGTTATTGCATGCGAGATTATAGCCTTTGTCCCAATCACAGTGTCCCAATATAAGTCATTATATAATTGGTGGGGTTATATTAAATTTTAGGAGAGTTCGTCCCAGCGGTTCTCATCAATTGTCCTGTTAGTTGTCCTGTTAGTAGTCCTGTTAGTAGTCCTGTTAGTAGTCCCAATGGTTCTCATCATTTGTCATATTAGTTTATCCCAATTGTTCTCATCAATTGTCATATTAGTTTGTCCCAATTATTTTTATCAATTGAATTTTAGGGGAGTTCCAGTAATCCCAGTGAGCATGTCAAAAATGAGGTAAGCAACAACCGCCCACCTCGAACAGCTCAAATCACACCCAGATAGTCTCCTGGCTGTCCACAGTCCCCTAGAACTGCTGTCTGCCGAGAACGGTGCCCTACAGCAACACACATTGCACAGGGTGTAACTATATTATTCATAAAAATACAGCTTTTGCTGTTTTTCAAATAGCACGAAAAGAGAGGAGTTTTTCACCTCTGTATAGTGCTCAGAAAAATCCAGAAAAATTACGGTTGCATTCCTCGCGAAGAGTAGATCAAAATCGACTCTTTAAACGCCTCGATCTGATGCTCCTACGCCAAGATAAAAATCGGAGAAGTTGACACTGTCCAGAAATTTCCACAGCAAAAAGGGGGGTCAAAGAGGCCTCGGGAATCGTGCCAAAAGTACGAAATGGAGCAAAGTGATCAACACGGAAATCGAAGCCTTACCTCTTAGGAACGCGCTGTCGCAAAAATCATCCAAAAATTCCTCCTGGTTAGCCCACAGGGAATTTTTGACGGAACTGCGACGGGAAATGGGCCGAAAAAGAAAACCGTCGCAGTGCGCCGCGTCGCAGATAACTCACTAACTGTAACTCCAAAAATTCTGAGATTTGGAGGAGAGAGAGAAGAGAGAGAGAGAAAGAAATTTCGTAGAGGGCCCAAACTCTGGTTCTCTTTCTAAGGGCTCGAAAACCGAGGTGCAAAGACAGGGGGTGGGGGGCCCTATTTATAATGGGCTGAGGCTCCACACAGGATCGGATCCGAACAGGAAACACCGAAACGGGCCAACCAAAACGCGCCACGTGTCCACAAAACAGGGAACAGCCTGTGCAAGGGCCACTCAGAAGACGCCACGTGTCCACGTGGAGCACGGGCCCGGTACCCGCGCCGGGTCTTCCGGATCCTGTCAGCCAATCCGGGTGTGCCACGTGTCACAGTCCCCGTGGACTTCTAGAAGCCGGCCAACCAATGGGGAAGCGCCACGTGGCAAGGGAGGCTTCGGTGCTCCCGGTGCACGCCAGGCCCATGGACCGCGCACCCGCGCTGCGCGCCTCCGCACTCCGCCGCTGTGCCGCCGCTGCGCCGCTGCCCGCCGCCGCCCGCCGCCGCTCGCCGCCGCTCGCCGCCGGCGGCCGGAACAGTAATTCCGGCCGGCGGTTACTGTTCCGGTGAACAGTACCAAGTGCCGAAAAAATAAAGCGAATATACCATTTCGATCGTTTTCGCGCGCTGAGTCCAAATCCGCTGTCCATTTCGCCAAATTCTCATCCGAAATTTTGCCGAAAGCTCCCGGAAAATCCCATTTGCTCCGATTTTCGCGCAGAGTCTATATTAAATGTCCAATTTTGATTCTACAAGCTCTGTTTCACCGAATAAGCTCCCTACAATCACTGTTTAATGTTGCACAGTTCCTGCGGGAGTCTGGATCATCACATCCTCCCCCACTAAAAAGAGTTTCGTCCTCGAAACGAGACTAAACAATAATCCTCAGTCCGATGTCTCGAATAAGTAGGGGTGAGCATTCCTCATCTCCGACTCGAGCTCCCATGTAGCCTCGCGCTCGTCATGATTGCTCCATTGGATCTTCACATAGGGAA
This sequence comes from Tillandsia leiboldiana, assembly GCA_029204045.2. Lineage (NCBI taxonomy): Eukaryota > Viridiplantae > Streptophyta > Magnoliopsida > Poales > Bromeliaceae > Tillandsia > Tillandsia leiboldiana. The sequence goes on along the minus strand of CM055069.1, from coordinate 46,296,872 downwards.
TGGCCCGACTGCGTAATTCTTTCACCTCTCGATCCAGAACTCGCAGTGGGCGTTCTTCATACCTCAAATCCTCGCTGATCTCAAGCGGTGTGAAGTCGATGACGTGCGATGGGTCGAAGATATACTTCCTCAAAGTAGAAACATGAAATACATCATGGACACCAGCAAGCCTTGGAGGAAGTGCGAGTCGGTAGGCAACTGGCCCGATACGCCCCAATACCTCAAAGGGTCCAATATATCGGGGGCTAAGTTTCCCACGAATGCCGAACCTCCTGATTCCTTTGGACGGCGAGACTTTCAGGAATACATGATCTCCAACCTGAAATTCTAAATCTCGTCGCCGAACGTCGGCATAGCTCCTCTGTCGGCTTTGGGCGGTCTGAAGATGCTTTCGAATCACCCGGACCTTCTCTTCTGCCTCTATCAAGACATCTGGTCCCAAGGTCCGCCTCTCGCCTACGTCACTCCAATAAAGTGGTGATCGACACTTGCGTCCATACAATGCTTCAAACGGAGCCATCTGAATGCTCGCTTGAAAGCTATTGTTGTACGCGAATTCAGCCAAAGATAAATGCCGAATCCACCCTCCGCCGAAATCCAAGACACAAGCCCTCAGCATGTCCTCTAGGATTTGTATCGTCCGTTCTGACTGCCCATCCGTCTGCGGATGAAAAGCAGTACTGAACCTAAGCTGAGTTCCCAAGGTTGTCTGCAAACTCATCCAGAAACGTGAAACAAACCTCGGGTCTCTATCTGATACAATGGAGGCGGGGACTCCATGCAATCTAACTATCTCATCTAGATATAGCTGGGCTAGTCGCTCAAGTGGCCACGTAGTCTGCATGGGCAGAAAGTGCGCCGACTTGGTAAGTCTATCAACAACTACCCAGATAGCGTCTGCTCCTCCCTGGGCCCTCGGTAGTCCGACCACAAAGTCCATTGTAATGTGGTCCCATTTCCACTCGGGGATTGGGAGACTTTGTAACTTGCCAGCTGGCACTCGATGCTCAGCTTTCACCTGCTGACAGGTTAAACACTGCGCCACAAATCTCCCAATATCCCTTTTCATGCCTTTCCACCAGAAGTGTGCCTTGAGGTCCTTATACATCTTAGTCCCACCAGGATGTAGGGTATAAGGTGTATAATGGGCCTCTCGCAATATCTGTTCTCTAATCTCCACATCTATTGGCACACATGCTCGGTTCCTGTACCTCAGTATTCCCGAGGCATCTATCGTAAAGTCCCCTGACTGATCACTCGGAATATGATCTCTAATCCTGGCCAAGTGGGGGTCCTCACTCTGTTTCTCTTTGATCCTGTCCAGCAGAGTGGGCTGCAAGACTAAAGATGTCAGTCTAGCAGTGACCCCAGGGGACACAACCTCTATCTCGAGTCGTCTCATTTCCTCTAATAGCGGTGCCTGGTCTGTGATCAACATAGACAAACTTTGCACCGCCCTCCTACTCAAGGCATCAGCGACCACATTAGTCTTGCCTGGGTGGTAGAGAATATTTACATCATAATCCTTTAATAGCTCTAACCACCTACGTTGCCTCAAATTCAACTCCTTCTGCGTGAACAGGTATTTTAGGCTCTTGTGGTCGGTGTAGATTTCACAATGCTCCCCATATAGATAATGACGCCAGAGCTTTAGTGCAAAAACCACGGCAGCGAGCTCCAAGTCATGGGTAGGGTAATTCTTCTCATAATCCTTGAGTTGCCTTGATGCATAAGCAATTACCCTCCCTTCCTGCATCAGCACACAACCAAGTCCGCTGTGTGATGCGTCACTAAAGATCACATATCCTTTTCCCATAACAGGAAGGGAAAGGATAGGAGCGGTCATCAGTCTATTTTTCAGCTCCTCAAAGCTCTTTTGACAGTCCTCACTCCAGATAAACTTCACTCCCTTACGCGTCAAGCGAGTGAGGGGTGTGGAGAGCTTCGCAAAGCCTTCCACAAACCGACGGTAATACCCAGCTAAACCCATAAAGCTACGTACCTTAGAAACCGTCGTCGGTCGGGGCCAATCACGGACTGCCTCAATCTTTGCTGGGTCTACTGCCACACCTGTGGCGGAAATCACATGGCCTAAGAAGACTACCTCCCGAAGCCAAAACTCGCATTTTGCTAGCTTGGCAAACAACTTCTTCTCTCGCAGAAGTTGCAGCACAATCCTTAAGTGCTCCTCATGCTCAGCATCACTTCGGGAGTAGACCAAGATATCATCAATGAACACCACCACGAACCGGTCCAAATAAGGTCGGAAGATCCGGTTCATCAAATCCATGAACGTGGCAGGGGCATTAGTTAGCCCAAAAGGCATAACTGTGAATTCATAATGCCCATACCGTGATCTAAATGCCGTTTTCGGAATATCCTCGGCCTTCACCTTCAACTGGTGGTAACCAGACTGCAAATCTATCTTAGAGAAGACACAAGACCCTTGCAGCTGATCAAAAAGATCATCGATGCGCGGCAAAGGGTACTTGTTCTTGATGGTCACTTTATTTAATTCTCTATAGTCCACACATAATCGAAGTGACCCATCCTTCTTTTTCACGAATAGCACCGGCGCTCCCCAAGGCGACACACTCGGCCTAATAAAGCCCTTATCCATTAAATCCTGAAGTTGCGCCTTAAGCTCTCGCAACTCAGCCGGTGCCATCCGGTAAGGAGCCTTTGAGATTGGCGCAGTTCCCGGAACTACGTCAATCACAAACTCAATCTCCCTATCTGGCGGCATGCGAGTCAGCTCAGGTGGGAAAACATCCGGGAACTCGCGGGCAATAGGGATATCCCCGAGTTCCGGTGCCGCCGTAGGCCCCTCAACAACACTAGCCAAAAAGGCTACACATCCTCGATGGATCATCTGCCTTGCTCGGGAAGTCGAAACCATAGAGGCAAAGAAAGCACTCTGACATCCCCGGTATACCATCATCTCCTGGCCTGGTTCTCTAAAAGTGACCGTCCTTGCGGCACAGTCAATAGTCGCGAAATACCGAGCCAGCCAGTCCATCCCGAGGACCACATCGAAGTCCTTCAATTGTCTCAGGACCAACAGGTCAGCTGGCATAATCCAGGACTCGATTTGCATCGGGCAGGACCAACAACACTCCTCCACGTGCAAGGTGTGATCGGGAATCTGAACCTCTCGTGCACGTGGCAAAAGTCCTACCTCTATCCCATGTAATGATGCAAATGATTTACTAATAAAAGAATGCGGTGCTCCAGTATCAAATAATGTACGAGTCCTAATGCCAGAAAGTAAGGTGATACCTGCCACCACGTGATCTGCTGCCGAAGAGTCCTCTACCTGTGCAGCATACACTCGCCCACTTTGAGCTGGAGGGCGATACTCCGTGGGATGGGAAGAAGATGGCCAGCTTGCTGGAGCATATGGCCGCTGAGCCGTCGACCGTTGCTGAGACGAAGAAGGAGCAGATGCTGAAGAAGGAGCCGTCGATGGTGCATATGGGCAGGCAGCTCGGAGGTGGCCAGACTGTCCACACCGATAACAGCGGCCAAACCTCAGATCACAAGCATCAGAGTTATGCTGTCCCTGGCAGAAAATGCACCTAACCGTAGCCTGGGGCTGCCTCGCCTGCTGCCTCTGTCGCGGAGGCCCTTGCTGCCGCGACTGCGATCTCTGCTGATGCGAATGCTGTTGCTGCTGATGCTGCGGTGGCCTCTGGGATCCCCCAGGCCCTCGCCGCTCAGAACGCCCACTGCCGGAAAACTGAGGCCGTGGCGGTCGTGGCGGCCTCCAAGAACTGGCCTGTCCCCCGTCGTCCTGCGCTGGTCGCTTCCTGTCTGCGCCCTGAGCGACCAGGCCCCCACGTCTGGCGACGACGTGGTCTCCCCTCTCAACCCACTGGGCATGCTCTGCTGCCTCCTCCAAGGTCTGTAGTCTCTGAGCATGCACCAGAGTATAGATTTCTGGGCGCAGGCCCGACTCAAAGAGCTCCACCTGGTGCGGTCCATCCCTGGCGACATAGGGTACGCAGTTGAGTAACCGCGTGAACTCCTGAAAATAGTCTAATGCCGTCCGGTCGCCTTGCTGAAGATTCTTCAAATCATCTTCCAGCTTTTTCTTCATACTCGTGGAAAAGTACGTATCCAGAATCATCTTCTTGAACTCAGACCAGGGTAGCTGTCGAGTGATTTGAAATTCCAGTGGCTCCACCCGACGCCACCATGCATCAGCATCCCCGTCTAAACAGTGTACAGCCATATGTACCCTGTACTTCTGGTCAATGAAGAAGTCCCGGAATAACTTCTCCATTGACGAAAGCCAAGTCCCAATCTCCCAAGGCTTAATATTCCGCCCTGAAAATCTGGGCGGTCCCCGCTTACAGAACTGAGTAAGTTTGTCAGCAATCTCCTGCTCTTCCGCAGGAGTCAATGGCCGGATTGTCCCCTGAGCAACAGGGGATGCCGAGGTCACTGGTCCAACTGGGGAAGCCACAGCAGGGGAGGGTGGTACGGGAGAACTCTCCGGGGGTGTAACAACGGGCTGCGCCCTCTGTTCTAACATTTCCGTCAGCCGACCCATGGCCTCCTCCTGACGCCGCACGGCCTCTGACATCTGGGCCATCTGAGCCTGCAGCTCCTGCACCTCACTCTGCTGGCCCTGCTCGGACTCTTCCGGCTCGGGCTCAGGGGAGGAAGGCTGCGAACGCGTCAACATTCTACGTTGCGGAGGCATCCTACCACAAGAAACCACTCTTAGTATCAAAACCCCACACGACCCATTCTAGCGAAAGTCAAAGACATTCTCCTATTTCTGTGACTTTATGTTGTCTGCAGCCAACATAACAGTCTACCAGAAGTAGGCTATGTCGACCCCTCTTCCTTTATTGGAAGAGTTAAATAAGTAACACAACGACTTCCGCAAAATTGCCACGTCTCTCGCACCCTATCATCCTAGGGTATGTCAAAAGCCTAGGGTTTCCTAAGTTCCAACTGACCTATCCCTAAGCTCTGATACCAACTTAATCTGTCACGCCCCGGAACCCGGGCTCGTCAACAGATCCGCCGTGCACATGGGATTTCCCGAGTACACGAAGCGCTGGTAACCTGCTCCGATATAATATAAACAATAAAATAGCATAATACAGAGCTGAAGTGGAAGAACCACATAGTATCTCAGACTGGAACTACTAATAAAGCTGTAATAAGTACAATAATCTCCCAGCTCACCAAAATAGTACATCCAGCTGGCGAAAGCCAGACCTAGAATAAAAGAAGAATACCACAGTCTGAGTAAAGGGTGCAGCATCTATCTAACAGCTCTCAGTCTCCCAGGAGATCTATCTATTCAGCGATCCCCTTACCTCGATCAGCTGCCGATGGCCTAGCAGCTCCCGCAGACGACTCTGCAAAAATAAAGGAGAAGAAAGAAACAGAAAAGAACAATGGGGGTGAGAACTACCAGATAAACCAGTAGCCTCCCCTAGTGGGCAAAAACCTCAACTCTGACGCACCCACTAGGACTACTAGAGGCCAGAAAGGAATAAGTGGTAAAGCTGTAAACAGAACTGCTGAATAAAGGGAAACCACCACTAGTATGCCTCTAAATGTCATGTAGCATGAAATGACTGTATGCAACAATACCAAACATGCCTGCCTGAAATAACTCAGTCTTGTGTCACTGGTACTGCCTGCTGTGCCTTGCCAAATCGGGTATGCTGGCCAATGCATAACACCGATAGGGGATAGTGTTTGCCAAATCGGGTATGCTGGCCAACGCATGACACCGATAGGGAATAGTGTTTGCCAAATTGGGTATGCTGGTCAACGCATAACACCGATAGGGGATAGGAGTCTCAAGGACTCAAAGTCTGTCTGTAACACACTCCGGAGTGGCACTCGAGGGGAGCGACCCACACGAGTAAAATATCTCAGTAATAAGTATCAGAAGTGCCATAAAACAGCAGGACTGGATCATGACTATGATCAAAGTGGGAAAAACTATCCACTAAAGAAAACCCCGATCTGATGCCATAGTACTTAACAAGTGGGAAAACCATCCACTAGGATAACCCGATCCTCAGCTGATGCAAAATAGACCAGACTCATCCCTAATCTGATGCAAGGATAAATATCTGGTCGACCGCCTACTGTCCGCGGTCACCGCAATACCCCACAAATCCATAATCTAATGCAATCTCGACTACACTATCCCAAACCCCTGCTCACACTTGAGCAACAAGCCTCTGGATGCACAGGACAACAATGAAACATGTACAATTCCCAAGATGATAGTGTAGCAATAAATAGTGGCTAACTAGATGAGCAAGAAAGCATGCCATTATTTAAAAGCTGTAGAAAAGTGTCAAATATTTATAAAAAAGATTGATTGTTATGAAAGTTATTGCATGCGAGATTATAGCCTTTGTCCCAATCACAGTGTCCCAATATAAGTCATTATATAATTGGTGGGGTTATATTAAATTTTAGGAGAGTTCGTCCCAGCGGTTCTCATCAATTGTCCTGTTAGTTGTCCTGTTAGTAGTCCTGTTAGTAGTCCTGTTAGTAGTCCCAATGGTTCTCATCATTTGTCATATTAGTTTATCCCAATTGTTCTCATCAATTGTCATATTAGTTTGTCCCAATTATTTTTATCAATTGAATTTTAGGGGAGTTCCAGTAATCCCAGTGAGCATGTCAAAAATGAGGTAAGCAACAACCGCCCACCTCGAACAGCTCAAATCACACCCAGATAGTCTCCTGGCTGTCCACAGTCCCCTAGAACTGCTGTCTGCCGAGAACGGTGCCCTACAGCAACACACATTGCACAGGGTGTAACTATATTATTCATAAAAATACAGCTTTTGCTATTTTTCAAATAGCACGAAAAGAGAGGAGTTTTTCACCTCTGTATAGTGCTCAGAAAAATCCAGAAAAATTACGGTTGCATTCCTCGCAAAGAGTAGATCAAAATCGACTCTTTAAACGCCTCGATCTGATGCTCCTACGCCAAGATAAAAATCGGAGAAGTTGACACTGTCCAGAAATTTCCACAGCAAAAAGGGGGGTCAAAGAGGCCTCGGGAATCGTGCCAAAAGTACGAAATGGAGCAAAGTGATCAACACGGAAATCGAAGCCTTACCTCTTAGGAACGCGCTGTCGCAAAAATCATCCAAAAATTCCTCCTGGTTAGCCCACAGGGAATTTTCGACGGAACTGCGACGGGAAATGGGCCGAAAAAGAAAACCGTCGCAGTGCGCCGCGTCCCAGATAACTCACTAACTGTAACTCCAAAAATTCTGAGATTTGGAGGAGAGAGAGAAGAGAGAGAGAGGAAGAAATTTCGTAGAGGGCCCAAACTCTGGTTCTCTTTCTAAGGGCTCGAAAACCGAGGTGCAAAGAGAGGGGGTGGGGGGCCCTATTTATAATGGGCTGAGGCTCCACACAGGATCGGATCCGAACAGGAAACACCGAAACGGGCCAACCAAAACGCGCCACGTGTCCACAAAACAGGGAACAGCCTGTGCAAGGGCCACTCAGAAGACGCCACGTGTCCACGTGGAGCACGGGCCCGGTCCCCGCGCCGGGTCTTCCGGATCCTGTCAGCCAATCCGGGTGTGCCACGTGTCACAGTCCCCGTGGACTTCTAGAAGCCGGCCAACCAATGGGGAAGCGCCACGTGGCAAGGGGAGGCTTCGGTGCTCCCGGTGCACGCCAGGCCCATGGACCGCGCACCCGCGCTGCGCGCCTCCGCACTCCGCCGCTGTGCCGCCGCTGCGCCGCTGCCCGCCGCCGTGCGCCGCCGCCCGCCGCCGCTCGCCGCCGCTCGCCGCCGGCGGCCGGAACAGTAATTCCGGCCGGCGGTTACTGTTCCGGTGAACAGTACCAAGTGCCGAAAAAATAAAGCGAATATACCATTTCGATCGTTTTCGCGCGCTGAGTCCAAATCCGCTGTCCATTTCGCCAAATTCTCATCCGAAATTTTGCCGAAAGCTCCCGGAAAATCCCATTTGCTCCGATTTTCGCGCAGAGTCTATATTAAATGTCCAATTTTGATTCTACAAGCTCTGTTTCACCGAATAAGCTCCCTACAATCACTGTTTAATGTTGCACAGTTCCTGCGGGAGTCTGGATCATCACAATAACTGTGCGCAACGCGTCGCCTCTGCGTGACTCAGTAGTACCAACACTATGAACCGTTTTCTCGACATCTAATTCTACAATTGGTTCTTCCTCTAACACATCATTAAATATGGCATCCGTACCGGAGTGTCGTCGAATAAAATTGTGTATAACGCAACATGCCATCGCAATCTGGCATTGGACTTTATATGGAAAGGGTGTTGCAACTGTCAAGATCTTGAACCATTTTTTTAAAATACCAAATGTTTTCTCCACCACATTTCTCAATTGTGCATGCCGATGATTATATAGGTCGCGCGGACTTCGATGAGTGCGACCTCGTGTGTTTCCCTCAAATTGGCTAATATGGTAACGCTCCCCCCGATATGGTGCAAGAAATCTGTCTGTATTTGCATAGCCAGAATCTACCAAATAATATTTGCCTATAGATTTTACGAAACATGTACAATGTTAAATTCTATATTCCCCATCATTAATTAAAGAAATGTAAAAGATAAATTTCTGTGTACAATATACCTTCAGGCACAGTGAATCCTCCACTTTCGCATGCCTATTGGAGTACTCTCATGTCAGCTGCTGATCCCTCCCAACCAGTGCAGATAAATAGGAAGTGATGGTCGAAGGATACTGCAGCCATCATGTTTTGCGAAGTAAATCCTTTGCGATTCCGGAATCTCGGTTGCTTGCTCTTGCTGACAACCACCGGAATATGTGTCCCATCAATTGCACCAATTGCATTCTGCCAATAAACATCAAACAACATGCAGTCAATTAATATAATGAACACTGGTGACATATAAATAAGTGAACTAAAAAATATAAAAGCATACATACCTTGAATGGTTGAAAATTGACATTATCTCTAATTCGGGTATGCACCGAAACATTATTCGCCGGAAGTGTTATCTAATCGTCTTTCAACATCACAATCGCCTGAAGCACATTGTTGAAATGTCGACTGATAGTTTCACCCGAATGTTGAAATGTTTCACCAATTACCCTATTAGCCACCCCATGTCCAACACAAAACATAAAAATTCTCAACTGTTCCTCAATTGTCATATGACGTGTGTTTTGTAACAACCCCTTTTGGACTAGCTCATCGCGAAGTGCGATGAAAGTCGTGGTCCGCATTCGAAACTGGTCGTACCCACGGTCAGGATGGCCATTCAATATATCACATATTACCTGGTGCCCTGTGAATGGACGGGTTTGATACGGTTGCTTGTCGACAGTTTGACTAGATGTCAAGTAACCTTGCTGAATCAACATCGCTAATACCTCACCCCAATAGTCGTCATCATCATCTAAAAGGTCCCTTAATATGGTATTGATTTTGGAGGAAAACACATGACCATGATTCGAATCACCCATTTATACTGTAAGTACAAAATATATTCAACATTGACAATCGCAACATATGCCGTTGTAATACAACACTAATTCAAGCATGCTCGTTAATACAGTCAATATTTAAATAGTACATCTAACAGCATTCAAACAAAATTGAAATGTCTTCTGAGCATATTACATAAGAGGGCAATAAAATAAAGAAACAAAGGCATACACATTAAAAACAAATCCTACATTCAAGAAAAAAATGGCCTATATACATGCGATTGGATTGCCACTTGACGCTCAACCCACATTATTGCCAACTCGTCGGTCATTGTCATAAACACTTCACGATTATTTAGATCTTTCAGTGCTTCCGCTGCACTAAGCACTTTTTCTGGAGTAATGCCTGGCATCGCATAGACTCGGGTCATGCAATTGGAAATGGTTGGAATACTACTTTTGTTGGCCTTTTCGTCCTGATACATTTCACGGGCCAGTTCAAGCTTTTGCCTGCCTATATCAACAAGTTCAGATATTACACTAAGCCCGGCATCAGTTTTGCGCCGGCGTCCCCCAGAGGATGAGGTAGGTTTGGGTTGAGGGTTTGTGGGTTGTGGAGAGCGTGGTCGTTTACTTCCTGAGCTATGCCCGCTCCCGCTAGCACTACCTCCGACATTGGGGATGTCAGGACTTGAAGATGGGTAGTCGGGGGTTTGCGGCGCCCTGATATTTGCATATTGAGGCGCTGCAGAAGAACTTGGTTCAAATGGAGGTTGTGAGATATTAAAAGCTGACATTCTTACTTCAAGATTTGTATCATCCTCACCGGGGGAAGATGATGATGAACTTTCAACTGTTTGGGCTGCAGGCATAGTGGATGCAAATCCATATCGGCCAGTGGCCGTGATTTTTTCTGTCAAGAATTTCATATCCTTATATGGCGGAAATGGCCTATCTCGACATTTTGCATATGACGGATTTTCCTGTTTAATAGGAATAAGAAATGTATAATGTCAATTATTCATATATTACGCGAGACTTTTGAACAAAGTTTATGATTTACAAGATAGGGTCAAACCGCTATGACAGCATCCCAGTCGGTTGGATCACCAGGTGTCGGGATATTGTGGATACAATCCCAACCCCATCCACTCTTGTTGGCTAAATAGTTATAAAGACTGAATGACCGTTTTAAAACTTTTAGCCGATTTTTAAATTGCTCCTTGGTGAGTTGTAAATTGGTCCTAGCATTGAATGCCGCAATGATTCGAACCCACGCTACAGTAGTGAACGACCCATTCACGTAGTTCCCTAGTGTATGCTCTTCAGTGAGCAAAGACATGAATATTGCGTCCATATTCTCAGTCCAATTATGGGTTCGGGTCTGCGGTTGGGCACGCTGCCCAGAAGAACCCTCCTGAGAGCCTAGGAAATTAGATAGTGGGTCGAAAGCCACACTTTTTCTTGCTTGATGCTTGGTGTGTTTCTTGGCGGGACGCATCTAGAATAAGAGTTATATGATGTATTTGAAGGCACAATGATACCAATAAGTAAAGTAGAAATAGAGGGAAATTGTAATTAAGTATTGGACTAAATTGATTGCCACATAGTATGGGGTTGCATTGGATTTTTAATGCCAGTGGCCGTCCATCAGATACTTATGGCAATCGTCATCATCGCCCTTAATGTTCGCAATTATCCAACAAAGACAGTTTTCCGCTAATATATGTATGCCCAGTTTTTGTGCTGGTGGTGACCATGTTGCGAGGTTGTTGCCATAATGTGTGCTGGTTGTCACCCTGTTGCAATCTTGTCTGCTGGTTGTGTGTATGCTGCCTATTACTCTATTGGCATATTATGTGTTGTTCGTGTGTATATTGCCTATAACCCGATTGTTTATAATTTATATAAAATATTTTTGGACTCAATTGATTTCCAATTGGTATGGGGATGCAGTGAATTCTAATAACATGCCAATCCATCAAATACCTATAGCAATAGTCATCATCGTCCATATGTTTACCATATCTGAAGCTACAAGGGAGAGGCTGCATACACACACATCTCATAAAATGCCAACAGGGAATAAGGCGCATACACACAAACATCACATATGCTGGCAACAAGGTGACAACCAACACCCAAACATCAGTTATTATGGCAATAGGGTGATAGGCATCAGCAAGAATTTTTTCTCAATTACAGGATTACAACCTGCACAGCATCAAAATGGCAACAGTATAACAACCAGCACAATCATTAGCAACAACGTTGCGACACAATGCCAACAAGACTATCTGAAAATTGGCAACAATATATGAAAACAAGCACACATTATGGCAATGACAACAGGTTGACCACATGCACACATTATGCCATCAAGATGATAAGTGAGTGAATCGAAGCACAGATTAAGGCACACATAGAGGGCATACCTTTGTGAAAAATTGCAAACCGGTTAAGAATCAAGCGGTCAAGAGCGCGGCGAGGCCGAGAACAAGATAGATGGGGCCGCAGCGGGGCCGCAGAGGGTTTGCGGCGCGGATAGGGTTGCCACAGAGGAGGTGGCGACGCGGAGATAGTTGCCGCAGAGGTGCGGCCGCGGAGAGGGTTGCCGCAGAGGGGCCGCAGAGGGGTCGCGGCGCGACCTCGGTTGCCGCAGAGGGGCCGCAGGGGGGCCGCGACGGAGATGGTAGATCGGGCGCAGGGGGGCCGCGGAGAGGGTGGCCGCAGATGGGGTGGCGACGCGGAGAGGGGTGCCGCAAAGGGGCCGCAGAGGGGCCGCGGAGGGGGTAGCCGCAGACGGGGTGGCGACGCGGAGATGGGTGCCGCAGAGGGGCCGCAGAGGGGCCGCGGAGGGGGTAGCCGTAGACGGGGTGGCGACGCGGAGAGAGGTGCCGCAGAGGGGCCGCGGAGGGGGTAGCCGCAGACTGGGTGGCGACGCGGAGAGGGGTGCCGCAGAGGGGCCGCAGAGGGGCCGCGGAGGGGGTAGCCGCAGAGGGGGTGGCGACGCGGAGAGGGGTGCCGCAGAGGGGCCGCAGAGGGGCCGCGGAGAGGGTAGCCGCAGAGGAGGTGGCGACGCGGAGAGAGTTGCCGCAGAGGGGCCGCGGCGGGAGTTCGGGTTCCTCGGTGGCCGCAGAGGGACCGCAGGGGGGCCGCGACGGAGATGGTAGATTGGGGGCAGGGGGGCCGCGACGGAGATGGTAGATCGGGCGAAGGGGGGCCGCGGAGAGGGTTGCCGCAGAGGGGATGGCGAGGCGGATAGGGGTGCCGCAGAGGGGCCGCGGCGGGAGTTCGGGTTCCTCGGTGGCCACAGAGGGGCCGCGGCGCGACCTCGGTTGCCGCAGAGGGGCCGCAGGGGGGCCGCGACGGAGATGGTAGATCGGGCGCAGGGGGGCCGCGACGGAGATGTTAGATCGGGCAAAGGGGGGCCGCGACGGAGAAGGTAGGATGGAGAAGCAAAAATGGAGAAGAGGAAAGTTGGATGGAGATGGTGACAGTGGAGATCGGACGCAGGGGGGGCCGCTCGGAGATGGATGTCGCACGGGGATGAAGGAGAAGAAGGATGGAGAAGCTAATGGAGAAGAGGAAAGTTGGATGGAGATAGGTGACAGCTTTGCCTCGATCCCCGTGCCAAGTTTTTTATCCCAGGCAATTCCATGTGGGGGTGGGAATCTGTATTCCCACCCCCATCCCTCTTATCCCCACTAGCTAGGAATAATAATTCCTAGCTACTTAATTCCCGTTTGGGAATAGTAACGGGGATAAAGGGGTTATTCCCCCCTTATCCCCGTTACCAAACGGTGCCTTAGATTATACTATTCAACCAACCATACACTAAACCCTAAAATGCCCACTATCATCCTAGCCACACATTCCTTCATCCAATGATTAAAAACTTAATAGCACTAATAATTTAGTATTATTAATAGCATAGTAGCCTAGGTCTCTCTCCCTCTCTATCTTTATATATATATATATATATATATATATATATATATATATATATATATATATATATATATATATATATATATATATATATATATATATATATATATATATATATATATATATATATATGCTACTATGCTATCGATAGCATCTATTCATCCTCACGACACCTGACTAAACCCTACGACACCACTATCATCCTCACGACACATCTATTCATCCAAGGATCGAAATGTAAAGTACTAATAACTTGGTGCTATTAATAGTATAGTAACCTCATTGCATTAAATAATATTAAATTATATTTAATAATTTTAAATACTACAAATATATATGTTCTCACACATTTCTATTCTAATAGAATAGAACTCAATGTAACTTATTTACTTCTTCAAAATACAAACTTGAAGAAATAATTATTTAATTTTAATTAATTAAAATTATTCAACCAATAAATTATTTAATTTTAATTAATTAATAATGAGTGCTGTTAATTAATAAATGAATTAACACTAAGTAATTTAATAAACTAACAAATTAATAAATTAATTAGTTAATTATTTAATAGTTAGATAATTAGTTAAGAAAATAATTAAAATAATCAAAATATTAATTAGCTAATCAATATAAATATTTGTTATTGCATAAACACACTAAATAATTATTTTTTAATTAACTAATTAATTATAAATAATATATTAATTACTCGTAATAAATTAAATAGTTAATTATTTATCCAGTTAATTAGTAAATAAATTAGTATATAATAAAATTAATTAATAATATTTTATTATTAAATTAGTAGCAGTATAAAGAGAGTCGAATTGTTGATCGAATTAAAGTTTTTTAATTTTCTTGTTTGAAAATAAGAAGGGAAATAAAGTACTTATTTTTTTAATTTTTTTTTGTATATTTCTGAACCAAATAATGCAGCGTAAGATGCATATCCTATACGGTAGGGATGTCAACGGATCGGATTCAGGGCGGATTTTCGAAAATCCGAATCCAAACCTGAACCCGAACCCGAACCAAACAATCAAATTCGACGGATTTTAAAAATTCATATTCCAATCCGAATCCGACCAAAAATTCAAAATCCGAAATCGAATCCGAAAATCCAATTCGGAAACAATTATTTTTCTTTTCCTCTTTACAATATTTTAAAATATATTATATTAAATTTAAAATTTTAAAATATAAATTTAAATATAATAATATAATAATATATATATATATATATATATATATATATATATATATATATATATATATATATATATATATATATATATATATATATATATATATATATATAATTCGGGTTCGGATCCGGTCGGTTCGGATCAGGTATAATCAAAATTCATATCTAAATTCAAATCCGTCGGATTTTTATTTTTTATATTTATATCCGAATTTATATTCGTTTAACATTACATAAATTTATTCCGTTCGAATTCAGGTTCGGATAAAATTTTGAATATCTGTAACTATTGGCATCCCTGCTATTACACGGAGGGTACAAGTAATATTTTTTCATTAAGATATCGGGTTTGGGTTGAAGTTCGTTGTCACCATAACCAACTCACTTACCTGTCGTTGGGTCCGTTGCAGTTGCTTCTCCTAAATCAATAATTATGTGTCAAATTAATGTATAGCAATATCATTAATTAAACGATGTGAAAACCCGAAAAAGAAAGAAGAAAAGGGAGTATACTTATTTGCTCGGTCGGTGTCATTTTGTTTAGGAATAACCGAATAAGCAAAATTGTTTATTTCTAAAATATGTATAATTTTGAAAATAAATAAGAATAAAATTAATTTTTTATTTAAATGAAAATTGAATTGCTTCTCATAATAAGATAAATAGTATTTGAATGGCTAGATTGAAATAGCGAAAATAAAAATAATTGTAATTATAATTTTAAATTACAATTATTTTATCTAATTAATTAATATTAAAATATTAATTAAAAATAATTTAATAAATTAATAAATTTATTAGCTATAAATATTGTACACCTTATTTGATATGTATAAGAAGTACTTTTCTAAAAGAAAATATTTGATTTTGCTTTAGAATATAATATTATTTGATGAAGTATGTCTATTAATTAAGACTACAAAGAAGCACCAAAGGTCTAATTTGAACATTCTGAATTAATACAATTATGTTTTTGGCTGTGAAAAAATATTTTATATATTTTTATCAATAAATAAGTTACTATATATAACTATAACTAAAAATGGAAATAAAGGTAGGATACTTTTAGGTCCTGTTTGGTAATTAATGAAAAATAAAATAGAGTTTATTTTACAATATATTTGACATTTTGAAAAAATCTATACTTTATGAAAAAAATTACTTTATTTTTCACTGTTTAAATTGTGATTTTTTAAAATATACTATGTTTTAAATTTAAACTTTCAACACAAAAATTTAAATTTAAAAATATAAAATTTTTAATTTTAAAATTTTAAAATTTTAAAATTAGTATTTAAATTTTCAAATTAAAAATTTTAAATTTTGAATTAAAATTTTTAAATTTTAAAATTTGAATATATGAAATTTTAAATTTTAAAATTTGAATATGAAATTTTAAATTTTAAATTTCAATTTTCAAATTAAAAAATTCAAATGTAAAATTTAAGATTTAAATTTAAAATTTTAAAATTTAAAATTTAAAATTTTATAATATTAATTTTAAATTTTAAACATAAAATTTTATTATTTTAAATAATAAATTTTAATTTTAAAATTATAAATTTTAATTTTATAATTTAGAATTCTAAATTTTAAATTTAGATTTTATTTTTTAATTTCTTAATATTTTAGTTTTAAATTTTAAATTTTAAATTTTAAATTTTTAAATAGTGACAAGCAGGAGGACGAAAGGGAACCAGGAGGGAGCGGTACGAAAGCAACTAATAGAGTTTTTTTTTTTAGGGATAATTGCCTGTGTACCCCTGAAATATGAAGAAATATCTGATTTATCCCTCTTATTTTTTTCTTTCCAATATACCCTTCATACGTTCCACCGTTATTAAAAATATTCCTACCGTTTCCCTTTGTTAAGTTAACTAGGGTTAAACTAGAGTTAAATAATAATCGGAGTTGAAAACTATCAGATATACCTATTTTGCCCAGGTTTAGGGTTTAGGGTTTATGATTTTTTAGGGTTTTAGAGTTTAGGGTTTAGGGTTTTAGGGTTTTAGAGTTTAGGGTTTAGGGTTTTAGGGTTTAGGGTTTAGGATTTAGGGTTTAGGATTTAGAATTTTTTAGGGTTCTAGGGTTTAGGGTTTAGGATTTTTTAGGGTTTTAAGGTTTAGGATTTAGGGTTTTAGGGTTTAGGGTTTAGGGTTTTAGGGTTTAGGGTTTAGGGTATATTTGAAAGGGCAAAATAGTAATTACACACTGATAACGGCAGTTCCAAACGGTACACTAACAGAGTTTAACTTCAGGGGTATTTTGGAAAGAAGTTGGAACGTAAGAAGGATAGTTTTAATATTAGCCTTCTAAGAGGGGTAAATCTGAAAACATAAAAATTTTTAGGAGTACGTAGGAAATTGCCCCTTTTTTTTAAAGAAGTCTGACCAGTATTTTTTTTATTTCAAAATTACTCTGTAATATCAATATTATAGAGTAATTTTTTTACTTGATTGTTTATTCTAAACATGCCAACTAAAAAAAAAAGAATTAAAAAAAAAAGAGTAATTTGACCTATTACTTTGTATCAAGGGTGTTTGGATATTACAGAGTAATTTTTTTACTTGATTAGTTATTACAGACAGGTCAACTAATTAAAAAAAAAAAAGAGAATTTTAAAAAATAGAGTAATTTAACTTATTACTCTGTATTAAGGGTTTGCAAAACATGGCGTTAGTATTATTTTGAATCAATCCCGCAGAATCATATATATTTATTTATTTATATATAATTTTGGAAGTATAGTTTTCAGAATGAACCACAAGGAGCTACTTGATGCATTTTCATGAGAAGTTTCATTATGACTTCATAATTATAATAGTGTAGTTATACGCGTGATGCGGCAGATAGATATTATCAAAATATTTTTTTATATATTTTATTTTATCATAATATAAACATAGAAGTAAAAGATTATATAAAAAAATTTTAAACACTGTGTTTTAAAACTCCTGTTCCAACATATCAGAATTTTTTTAAAAAATTATTTTCAACCCTAACATAAGAATCTATAACAGTAATCGAAGTAGAAAATTAATCCATTCGGAATTAAAATTTAAGACATATATGGGAATATAATAAAGTTTAGAGAGAGAGAGGGAGAGAGAGCTCACGTTTTATGAGCTATGGCGACGACGACGACGGTGGTGGAGGAGGAGGAGTAGGCGGAGAAGTGGAGGATTCTGATCGGCGATGACGGTCGCGGTGGCAGTGGCGGCGATAGGTACGGATTGATCATGAGCGGGGCCCCCCCGTGCGATTAAGGAATGCGAGGATTGGGTGTCAAGTTTCGGCGAGGTCGGAGGTGGAAGATTTCCAACGACGGAGGATCGGATTGAGCGAGGATGGCCATGGAGTGAACGGTGGGAATTTTGATATTGGAGGAGGAGAAGAAGGAGGAGGGTAAGGAGGCTTGGAGCTTCCCCACGGCGGGAAGGAGGAGGCAAGGATTGAGGGTAGAGGGGTCGAGGAAGAGGGTTTTGTCACCGACGGAGATGGCGAAAAGTGAGGTGGTGGTGTAGAGAGAGAGAAAAAGAAAATTTCAAAAAGGAGGAGAGCGAGAGAAGAGAGAATGATGTTGGTCATAGTATAAGAGTTTTTGTGGTTAGGTGTGAGTCGTGTGTAGAATTTAATTTTAGATGTATAAGTGACTCATTGAGTTTCGAGTTCATAATTAATTCATTAGGTGTTGGGAATGGAAAGAGTCCTTCATTGGGGGTTGAGAATGAGTCAATTGAGTTTTTGTGGTTGGATGTGAGTTGTATGTAGATAGATGAAGGAAATAATTACACATGGTAAAAAATAAGAAAAACTATATATAAGTAAGTATAGATAGATAGCTTATTATGTTCCAATAATATATATATATATATATAAATTTTGAACCTCTAAATTTTTTTATATATTGTGACTATATAATACATTCTCAAAATTTTAAAAATATTATTTCAATTTTTTTTTATTTTTTTATAAAAAGTGAAAATTAGTTTTTAAAAATTTTGACTATATAATACGGTTTTAAAATAATTAATTTTACTTATAAAAAAAATCAAAATAATTAATTTAATATGACTTTATAATAGTATAGCTTATTGTGTTCCCACGAAATAATATACATTTTGAGTTTCTAAACTTTTCTATATATTTTGATTATATAATATATTCTCAAAAAATTTTAAAAATCTAATTATTTTGATCGAAATTATTGATTTATTCAGTGAGATATTAAAAAAAAATCTCCTTTTATATAAAAAATGTTAATTAATTCTTAAAAACTTTGACTATATAATAATTAAGTTCTCGAAATTATTAATTTTACTTACAAAAAATTAAATTATTTTAAGCGAAGTTATTGATTTATTAATCGGTTGAGGTTGGATAAAAATTTAATTTTTATTTAAATAAATCTAAAAAATCATAAATATATATAATAAGTATTAATAAAATTCAGCTGTTGAGGTATGATAAGAAATTAAAATTTATTTGAAATAAATATAAAAATTCATAACTATAAATTATTCAATACCAAAATTATATAGCTACTTTCCTAATCAGATATTTCCTTTTCGTATATGTTCTAGATGGTTCTTGATTTTTCCTTTTTTTTTTTTTTGGACTACTCTTGATTTCACTAACCGTGGCATTCTTTATTTTTTTTTATTTCAAAATTTGCCTTCTCATTTTTACAATTAATGTTATAAGCATTTAATAAAAATTATAATCCCACCAATTATTACAATTAAATGCCATTAATTTTTTCTTAACATCATCTATATACTAGATAGATGGTGGTAGATTTAATTTTCACCTTTTTCAACCATCTTTTTACAAGTTAGATTTATTCTAATTTTGAGAAATAGTTATATGTTATAATTTGGTTAGTTTATAATATATATATATATT
The DNA here is from genome assembly GCA_029204045.2 of Tillandsia leiboldiana. Taxonomy (NCBI): domain Eukaryota; kingdom Viridiplantae; phylum Streptophyta; class Magnoliopsida; order Poales; family Bromeliaceae; genus Tillandsia; species Tillandsia leiboldiana. Next base: position 46,277,359 of record CM055069.1, on the reverse strand, counting down.
ATGATACATGCCCATAAATTTGAAACACGTTGTAGTATTGAAATTTTCCAAGTTCACAACTATTTGCTTATATCACAACAAATTCTCGATAGTTTCTTTTGAGAGGTATGTTAGATTTTTATAATAAAAATTTTAATTTTATTATCGAAAATGGTTGATAAATCTACACATGTATTAATAATATACAGGATGCGATCATACCAGCACTAAAGCACTGGATCCCATCAGAACTCCGCAGTTAAGTGTGCTTGGGCGAGAGTAGTACTAGGATGGGTGACCCCCTGGGAAGTCCTCGTGTTGCATCCTCCATTATTTTGACACTTTGTTTCTTTCTTTTGCTTGCTGAAAATCTACGCGAGTGATCAAAATATATATGTATGTGGGAGCGAGGAAGAGTGCGTGAGCGTGGTCGGGTTAGGGTGAGAGAGAGAACCCCGCAGCGCTGGAGGGGCGTTGGTCGGACACGCGATTCGCTGGAGGGGAGGGGCATAGGTAGGCCGGTCTGGGAAGCTAACCCGGAGCGCGGCTACGCTGAGGGAGATCGCTGTACGAGGTGGAGGAGCCCCCCACCGCCCCGCGGTCTCGCTACCGGGGGTACGCGTCGCTGGGCCTGTGGCGGGAGGAGTGCTTATACCCGACGTGGCCATCCATGGCTGCCCTACCCGCCTCGTGACTCGGCGCCGACCGTGCATCCTAGGAGCAGAGGACCTAAGGGGTGCAGGCCACGGACCGCGCCCGTGCGCCCCGGGACCACGCGCGTTGCCCATCTGCACACCCCTTCGACTGCTGGCCCCAGTTTGTTAAGCTGGGGGCCACAGACGGGTCGCCGGCGGGCCCCACACGGACAGCGCCCTGGTACGGGGGATTCCCGCTACGGAGAAACCACGACGCTTCGGGGCCATCCGATCTCCCTGCTGTCCCTCACCCCACACCGCAGCTCCATCAAGACCGGGGAGCGATCCCGCTTCAGGGTCAACTGGGCAGACCAGCAGGGAATCCCCCTCCTTTCTGTCTCGGCGTCACCTCAGCTGCAGAGGATAGCCCCCTGCCACACGCCACCTTGCCCCCTGCCTCCCCCCCCTCGGCCCCCTTCGTTGGAACCGGGGCCCTCGATCCCACTGGGTCCCCGCTCCTATAAAGAGGCTCTTCTCCTCCCTTCAACCCCACCCCGCTCCACCAAGTTTCGCTCCCCACCCCGCTCCACCAAGTTTCGCTCCCGCCCCCGGGGTCCTAGCCGGCCTTCCTCCCTGTCGGCGGCCAAGAAGTGTTTCCGCTGTCTGGCACACGATCATCTGGTGAAGTACTGCAGAGACCCGGTGCGGTGCGCCTCGTGCCGACGGACCGGTCATTTTGCCCGAAGTTGCACCGCCAACCGCTCCCACCACGCGATGCAGGGAGGCGTCGGCTTCCGTCCTGACCTGATGAAGGCGTTCGTCCCCATCACGGAGGACTTTCGCAACCGAGAGCTCAAACGCCAGAATGCGATTCTGGCGGACTGTATTGGAAGCTGCTCTCTCGGCCACTGCCCTACCGCCACGGTCGCTGCCGACATGGCGGAGAGGTTCGGCGGCATCCCTGAGAGCTTCATCGTGGCCGAGCATCAAGATCGCGAGTTTGTTATCTTCCTTCCGGAATGGGTCCTGCCCGAAGACCTCTGCAACAACGGTCTCCTCCAACTTCGCAACTGCCATCTTCGCTTTCACGCCTGGGATCCCTACCACGGCGCCACCCCCTCCCGTCTGACCTACAAGGTATGGATCAGAATCTCCAGACTGCCGTTTGAATGTTGGTCGACTCAGCGGGTAACCGCTCTAGTTGCCGGCTTTGGCCGCTTCCTCGAGGCCGACACCGCAAGCATTGACATGGCGAACCTGTTCGCCTACCGGTGCCGGGTGGCGGTTGACGCACTGGAAGACATTCCGGAAGTGCTCGCCATCTCGATGGGGAGCATTGTGGTGACTGTGCCGATCACGATCGAGAGCACCGCGCCCTTCGGGGGAGACGACCACGGTACACCCCTTGTCGGGGGTGGGCCTGAGGAGGGGGGCGACCAGACGGACCCCCAGGGCCGCCGGTTAGCCAGACGAATTCCCCTCGTTGACCTTCGCGACGACGGCAGTAGCTCGAGGGATGCAACCAGGGCCGGCTCGTCTTCCGCCTCGGTGACCCGGGGCAGGAGGCGTCGCCCCGGGCGCCGCCCCGGGGGCGACCACCAATCGCAGCGAGCACCGGTCCCCGCCTCGCCGCCACCTGTCGGACCGATGGTCAAACCCACCGCCTGTACTCCTCCCTGCCCATTGGTCCCCCACTGCGCTGCAACCACCTTGCCTCGGTCTTCCAACCCGCCGCCCCCTGGCGATGTCAACGGCCGCCCTCGATCCCTCGGGGAGCGATACTTGCCCCTCTCAGCTCCCTTTTCAAATTCTTACCTTATTAAGGGCATGTGGGAACTCGTGGTCGTGGGAGCTCGGCCAGGCGATGCCCGACTACCTCTGGTGGTGATCGAGGTGGCGTGTCGCTTTATCCCCCCTCTGCTGCAACCGCTGAGCGCCCCCCCTCGACTGCTGTGCGATCTACCCCGAGCCTTAAGCGAACTTCCCTCCTGCGGGCCCCTCCCCGCATCATTTGAGCCCCTACTTTCCCCCCAGTCCAATGGGCCCTCGCTGCAGGCCACTCTGAGGTGGCCTAACACTGGACCACCCTCTGCGGCCCGGTCCGGCCCGCCCGTCCTTGTCCTGACCCTGGGGCCGTCCCCCCACCCCAAGGCTGATGCTAGGCCCGCACCCGGCCCACCTCGGCGGGGCCCTGGGCTGGTCCAGGGGCCCCGGGCGGCCCGCCTGGACGGCCCAGTAAGGCGGGCCGCCCCCAGGGCGGGGAACCGCTTCATCGGCGGGCGCCTCACTGAGCTGCCGGGGCCACAGCCTGGCCCGCCCTTCTTGGCCGCTCCGGAGGCGACTCGAGGCCACCCTCACCCCGCGGGCCGGCAGGTCGACCGGGGGACCTGGCCCCCCGCCCCCACTTTGGGCGTGCGCTTGGGGCACCCACCCTCGGCCGACTCCTTCGCGGCCCTCCCTGCCCCCTACCCTTTGCTGGATCTGCCGCCTGTTGTCCATCTGACCCCCGCCGACACCCTGCTTTCTCCCGGGCGTTTCGAGCCACTGGGGCCCCCCGGTAGCAACTTCCAACTCGCCGATCGCCACAGCTACTCTGGCCCCTGCGTGGGTCAGCCGCCCAACCCAGCGAAGACCGCCCCCCTCCCTACTGACCCGCTAGGAACCGCCCTCCTGCCCACCCCTGCCTCGCAACTCACCCCTGCCTCCATGATCGCCGACCTGGGAGCCGAACTGTTGAGTCTGCACCTTTCTTGCTCCCCCACGGGGGGTGAGCTGGGGCGACCGCCCGCCTCGCGGAGGAGCCCCAGGCTCGCGAAGCTGGCTGGAACCCAAGTGTTGGACCGCGCCGTTGCACGGAAGACCTTGCTCTCGGGCGAGCGGGCGACCACCCCCCTCCCCACCTCCGCCGACGCTGCCGCTGACGCCAAAAGGATCATCCGCCTGACCACAAAGTATGGCGTCAAGCTCTCTGAGGTCGAGGCCGCCTCGCTCCTCAGCTTCGCAGGCCCCGGGCTCTGAGCGCTGTGCACCTGCCGCTCTGCTTTACGTTGCTTACTGCTTTCCTTATGATTAGAATCTGCTCCTGGAATGTTCGAGGGCTTAATGACCCCTCCAAGCGTGCAATTGTCAAATCTATGGTCAATGGGTTTAAGGCTTCTATTCTTTGCTTCCAAGAAACCAAAGTGTCCGCCCTATCACGCTCCTTCCTTCCTTCTTTCGCTGGGCGATTCTTTGACAAGTGCCACTTCATCCCCTCTGTGGGGGCATCAGGAGGGCTTGTCACCTGCTGGAGCTCCAAGCTCTTCTCCTGCTCTGAGGTCATTGTTCGCGACCGCTCCCTGACGCTGCGCCTGTCCAGATTGACCTGCGGGTCTTCTTTCTACCTCACCAACGTTTATGGGCCGCCGTCTTGGGAGGGCAAGGAGGACTTCTGTAGGGAGCTCGCGGCCCTCAAAGCTGACTGCCCGGGCCCCTGGGTCATCTGCGGGGACTTCAACCTCACGCGCTCCCAGGCGGAGAGACAGGGCAGGTGTTGGAGTAACCGCCTCTCAGCTTTGTTCTCGGACCTTATCAACGAGTTGGATCTCGTGGACCTCCCGATGCTCAACCAGAGCTTCACGTGGTCCAGCATGCAATCCCCCCCCACCCTCGCCAAGCTTGACCGCTTCCTGATCTCCACTGATTGGGACCTTGCCTACCCGCTCTCCTCGGTCTCGGCGCTCCCAAGGATCACTTCTGACCACTGCCCCATCCTACTTCAAACCCAGAGGAAGCTCGCCCCCCGCCCCTTCAGGTTCGAGAAGGTGTGGCTCACCAGGGACGACTTCAACTTGCTTGTTCCAGTTTGGTGGCAGGAAATCCAGCCCAAAACAGGGAGGCAAGGGAGAATTCTTACCTTCACCGCCAGGCTTAGGCATTGCCGCAAGCGTATCACCGCTTGGCGGCTGTCAAGCTTCCACGACATCAGCAGTACCAAGCGGGCGCTCATGGAGAACGTGCAGAGGCTTGACTCCCTCGAGGAATCTCAGTGCCTTTCCAATAGTGACCATGCTCTCAGAGCCAACCTCAGAGGCCAACTGAACGACTTAATCGCCGAAGAAGAGATCCTCTGGAGCTCGAGGGCTAAGCAGCACTGGCTCAAAGAGGGGGATGGCAACACCAGCTTCTTCCATGCTATGGCTAACGGGAGGCTCAGAACCAACAGGATCGGGAACATCGTGGACGAGGGCCTGACGTTGACTAATGAGGAAGACAAGGCTGCCTATTTCTTCCGCAAGTTCAAGGCACGGCTCGCGCCCGACTCTCCCCCTGGCTCGCAGTGTGGGGATTGGAGTGATCTCTTCCCGGACAACACCGCGCTCACCTCGGAGCACCTCACCGTGCCCTTCACCCTCGAGGAAATCAAGAGGGCGACGTTCCAAATGTCGGGAGACAAGGCGCCGGGACCTGATGGATTCAGCATGGCTTTCTACCAGAAGTTTTGGGACGTTATCAAGGGCGACCTCCTCGGAATCTTCGATGACCTCTTCGAGGGCTCCCTTGACACGGGGCCCATTGACTACTCCCATATCTGCCTTGTCCCTAAGCTTGAGGGAGCGGCGACGGCTAGCGACTTCCGGCCTATCAGCCTCCTCAACTGTGTCCAGAAGATCATCTCCAAAGTGATAACGAACAGGCTCTGCACCGTCCTGGACAAGATCATCTCCCCGACCCAATCCGCCTTCCTGAAAGGCAGGCTCATCCTTGACTCCTTTGTTACTGCAGACGAGCTTATCAGCTGGGGGGCCAGCAGGCAGGTTGACTGTGTGGGGGTCAAGGCAGACTTCGAAAAGGCGTTTGACTGTGTCAGCTGGGTATATCTCAAGCACATCCTCCGCTGCCTCGGGGCCAACCCGCGATGGTGCGGGTGGATTGACCAATGCACCACCAACGGCAAGGCCGCCATTCTCGTCAATGGGAATGTCACGAAGTGGTTCAGACTGAAGCGGGGCCTGCGCCAAGGGGACCCTCTCTCCCCCTTCCTCTACCTCCTGGTGGCGGAAGGCCTTGCCCGTATGACTAGTAGAGCGGTCCGAAGCAAGCTCATCACGGGGGTGGGACCTTCTAGGGACACGAGAACTTCCCTTATTCAATTTGCAGACGACACGCTCTTCTTCTGTCAAGCGAAGCAACGGCAGATTACCAACCTCCGCTCGCTTTGGCGAATCTTCGAATGGGCCTCGGGACTCAAGATCAACACATCGAAATCGGAATTGTTATACCTGGGCAACACGACCACCAAAGGCGAACGACTAGCAGCAACTCTTAATTGCAAGCTGGGATCGCTCCCGATCAAATACCTCGGCCTCCCGCTAGTCAAGGGTCGCCTCCCCAAGGAGGCCTGGCATCTAGCCGTCTCCAGGGTCGAGCACCGAATCAGGGGGTGGCAAGCTAAACTGCTATCGTACGGGGGCAGACTAACGCTTGTAAACTCGGTGCTCTCGAATCTGCCCCTCTACCTCTTCTCCGTCTTTAAAGCGCCGGCCTGGGTCATCAGCAGAATTGACTCGCTTCGCAGAGCTTTCTTCTGGAAAGGGCAGACCTCTGTGTCGGGGGGCCACTGTCTGGTCAGCTGGAAGATCGTCTGCAGGCCCAAAAGAGACGGGGGCTTAGGCATCTTGAACCTCCAAACCTTCAACCTGGCCTTGCTCGCTAAGTGGTGGTGGAGGTTCTTCTCCCCGGAACCACCGCCTTGGGAACCCCTTGTCAACTGGCTCTACTATCGCCGTAGGGAACCGCTCTGCGAAGGGTCCTCGTTTCGACCGTTCTCCCCGTGGTGGAAGAGTGTGATGCACACGCGAGAGCTCTTCAAGTGTGGCACGAGCCTCTCGGTAGGTAATGGGGCGAGGACTGGCTTCTGGGGGAACATTTGGTCTGGAAGCTCAACCCTCTCAACCCAGTTCCCGCAGATCTACGAGTGGGTTACCAACAAGCACCTGCGTGTGGCCGACTGCCTGGGCCCGGATGGCTGGAACTGGGGGAGAATCCTGGAGGGCTTCGAGGGGGGACCCGAAGGCTGGGAGGAGGCCCTCCCGGATCTGATTGAAGCAACCGCCCATCTCCAGCTCACAGACAGTAAAGACGAGTTCAAGTGGCGTTGGAGCAGCTCTGGGACTTTCTTCGTAAGGTCTGCGTACCGATTCCTGCAGGACAGTGGGGTAGCCGTGGACCGGTTCAACTCGATTTGGAATACCAAAATGCCTTTGAAAGTCAAAATTTTCATCTGGCTGGTGCTCCGAGGGCGGGTGCTGACCAGGGACATTCTCCTGAAGAGGAACTGGACTGGCCCGAACCACTGCCTGATCTGCCTTGGATCCGCTGAAACCGCCGATCATCTCTTCCTCTCCTGTGCTGGCACTCTTTCCTTGCTTGAAACCCTTCTCCCCAACAAGAGGGAGATCCGGAGTCTGACGACCGCCAGCGGACTGTGGGGGGCCTTTTCGCTCAAGGGAGGGGCTTGGGGAAAGAAGGCCCTAACCACTCTTGCGTCCACCTGGTGGGAAGTCTGGCTCGAAAGGAATCGCCGTGTCTTTGACTCTAGGTCCCGCTCCCCTAGGGAGTTGCTTGCTGCGATCCGGCTCTGCCGGTCGCAGTGGGCCGCGTTCTGCCCCTAGGGTGGTCACTCTCCGTGTCCTCTCCCTCTCTCCTCCCTGCTCTCTCCCTCTCTCCCCCTTTTTTTTCCCTTCTGGTTCGAGGCCCTGTTGCCTCTGGTTTGTAGCTAAATTCATTTCCCCTATGAATGAAGCGGCAGCATGCTGCCTTCTCTCAAAAAAAAAATATACAAGATGAGACAAATACAGAGATGTTGTCAGCAAAATAGATTAAAAAGAAATGAATATTTTATATACAACATTCTTTTTATTTCAGTGTAAATTAAAATATCGTGATCATTGTATTCATGTTACATTCACTACAACAAAATTAGGTTATAGAAACACATGTTTGTGACATTTTTGTATAAGTGTGCTATCTATATTCTATCTATATCCAAAATTAGATTATATGGACACATTTTTGAGACGCATTACAAAAATGTGTCGCTATATACCCTAGCGACGGCACATATAGCAACACTTATAATAAGTGTCGGTATTTTTGTCAGCGATACTTTTTTTAGATTTTAGAAACACTTAAAAGTGTCTCTATAGCCTAATTTTATTGTAGTGATTATGCTAAAAATTAATATTATATTTTATAATTTAAAACCTAGTTATTATATATGCTCTATTATTATAATATTTGTTTGATTGCTTATTTTACTTAAAATTTATTTTTTTACAAAGTATTGAAGTATTTTAAAATAGATTTATATTCTTTTACAAAAACTTACAATTTTTTAAACTTCTAGTACTACTAATATAATTTCGAATTTTTTATTAAAATAAATAGTTTTTAAAATGTCATGTTATAGTCTCATGAATCACATGAATTACTTGCTAATTATATCATTGTATAACCTAATCATGTGAAAGACGCTTCATTTGAATAGACATGAGTCAGTTTAATAATAATTATCATCATAGGTACAACAACATCAAAGAGCATGATGTATTGTATTTAATCACTTCAAATTAATAAATATGATGAAAGTGAATTAATCATCCAAATTAATTAATGTCACCAAACTCAATAATTAGATTGTGAGAATTGGACATTTGTGTCCCCATGAAAAGCCTCCTTGGTTAATTAATTATGTGTGGCAAATCACCCTCACAATTTAGAGGGGAGGTGCTAATTAATTAGCTCAGTAGAGCCCAAGCACATGGATATTGTACAGTTGTGCACCCCTACAAGTGGAAATAAAAGGCAATAATTAAACTCTATGATTGAGAATCTAGGGTTTCCCCCATTCTAATTAATAAGAAGTTTAATTAGGCTCATTTTTGTACAAAGAGTGGCTCCATCCAAAACCCCTTCCTAAATTTCTTCCAAATACAGCTTTTCTCTTCTTAAAAAAAAATAAAATAAAAATACATTTAATTATAACATTGTTTATAATTTTTCAATAGCCCCCCTTAATTTCTTTCAAAAAATGGTTTTTCTCTTCTTCTTCTAAAAAAAAAAAGAAAAAGAAAGGAAAAAAACACATTTACAACATTGCTTACATTTTTTCAATAGCCCTCCTTTAATTTCTTACATAAACACACATTTATTATTAAATATAAAATATATAAAATATTGTTTTCTAAAAGTTTAAGTTTTTGGAGTACAACGATTGTTTCATATAATTACACATAATATCAAAATAGGAGATTCTGAATTCAAAAGCCCGTGCAAAAGAGGAAAAAAAAAAATGAAAGAAAAAAAGAGAGTGCAATTTAATTAGTCACACAAACCTAAATGTAATTGCTTGTCACAGGACCCCATTAGCAAGCACAGAGGACATTTAGTAATATCAATATTAAAGGTGTCATATTGCATGTAATATAAGACAAAAACATGCAAGTTGTGATTTGGCTCTTCATTACCTTTTAGAAACAAAGGGACAAGTATGAGGGAATTAAGTGAACAGTGAGCTTTTTGTTTCTTTCACAAAAGTCCCCTCCCCCCCCCCCCCCCCCCCCCCCCCCCCCCAACAACCCAAAAAAAAAAATAAAAATAAAAATAAATCCAATATTAAGTTATTAACTGCAGGATTTAAATGTGTCCTCTAAAACTAAGTCACTGGTCTTCTCAAGGTACATGTTCAAAGTTAATAAATGGAAGTTTCTCATTGATTTAAAATTCTATAACTAACAATTATGGATCCATCACTAATGCAGTGTTAGCGACGTCACAGCTCGACGAGCGAGGAGCCTTAATTTTTGTTTGTTTATCTCAGAAACATATATACGAATAAGCGCTGCTCGAACAGTGCACAGTCATGCATAACATGTCAAATACTCAAAGCCAAAACATTCAACGGAATATTGTAAGCAATTTATATATATGCTCACCAAATTTGCGGAGAATGATGGCATGTACTGGGTACTGCATGCAATTGAAATGTTGAGAGAAAATTGTGAGCAGGAAGAGAGTTAATGCTGTAGATGGCATTGGATGGAACAAAGTTGTTACTGTGTTTTGCTGTACGATTTGTTCTTGTTTTTCTGATTAATACAAAGAAGTAGCAACACAGGAATTATTAAGCAATAGCAACAATGATGATGATGATGATGATGTTGATGATGATGATTAATAATCACAGCAAATAGCGACTTAAGCTTGGATTACATAACTAAAGTTGATTAAATGGCCATATATTTTGGAAATATATATTTTATTGGACTTTCACATTAAGCTCTTAAATCAACTAAAAGAATCCACAATGACCATCACTAATTAAAAAACGTATTAGCTATGATAAACTTAATTATCGTCAGCGAAATCAAAATCTATCTCCAATGGAATATAATATTACGTGAATATTCTGATCCAAGATACATTACTGCAATTCGGACTGATTAATTACTTGGCCTCCCTTAAGGATCATGCAATTAACCTCGATTAAAAAAGTTTTAATTAAATAATAAACTTATAATTATCAAGCTAACATCATATTATTACGTAGCTACACTACTTGGACAACTCTATAATCATCTTAATTTTCAAGATCCTTGAGAAAAGTATCCCTTCCTCGAGGAAATTAATTATAGATAATTGCTTTGCTTATTTAACTATAAAACTATACAGGAATGTACATGCACCGTAAGAAAATTAATATTTAAAAATATTTTTTTTTTTATATTTAATGATATTTTAAAAAAATCAATATAATTGTTATTATTTGGTTTAGATTTGTAGTTATCCAAATTTAAGTTAAATCTTAATCAAATTAAGATAAAATATAATTTGGATTTAAGTTGGCATATATGGTTATGATTAGAAAATTAATCCTAATCAAATTATTATTTAGATTCATACATTATATATGCATGCTAAGGAGCCGGAGTTTGGGTGAAGCGTATAGCTATGCGTAATTAATTAATTTTGGCCATCGATCCGTACGCCGCGCGTGCGTATAGTCAGGAGAGAGAGAGCCGAACCTGGAAGCTCTAATTAATTAAGTAGGCATTTTTGTGGAAAAGCCGTATGCACCAGTCGAGCCGTCTGCATTGCAGAGGAAGGAGTTAATTAGAGGCATGTTCTAATTAATTAAGAGGTGCGGCCGAAATTAGGGTGAGAGCTAAACCAAGATATTTTGTTCGGACGTGCTAAGAACATACCGTATGCGGTAACGCTCGTCGATTATATATTTTCTTGGTATTTCCGGGTTTTCTTGCGAGATCTTCTTTGTACTCCATTTTTCGACATTAATAAAGTATTTGCTCCGTCTTCGCCCGTGGACGTAGGCCGTTGGCCGAACCACGTTATATCGGTATGTTCTTTTCTTTTCTATCGGTTAATTTTTTGAATCTATTTTTCGTCGTTCCGAAAATTTAAGTCTAACAAACTGGTATCAGAGCCTTTCTATTCCCTTTGAGGATTAAGATGACGACGAAGTTCGAGATTCAGAAATTTGACAGGACCAACAATTTCGCATTATGACAAGTCAAGATGCGTGCCATATTAACGCAACAAGGACTGCAGAAGGCACTGTTGGGAAAAGAAAATATGGCCGATTCATTGACGCCTGAGCAGAAGGAGGAGATTGATGACAAAGCTTTTACGGCAATACAATTATGTTTATCCGATGAGGTATTGCGAAAGGTCTTGGATGAAAAGACCGCTGCAGGGCTTTGGCTTAAATTGGAATCTCTCTACATGTCGAGTCTCTCACCAACAAGTTATATTTGAAGCAACGTCTCTTCATGTTGCGCATGGCGGAAGGTACATTTATTAAATCACGTTTAGATGAATTTAATTCTATTATTATGGATCTTCGCTCGATAGATGTTAAGATCGATGAGGAAGATGAAGCCCTTTTATTATTATGTTCTCTACCACTCTCTTATAAGAATTTTCGCGAAACCTTCTTATTTGGTCGAGATACTCTATGTCTCGATGATGTCAAATCTTCTTTATTATCAAATGAGAGGATTGATATGCAGATAAATAATGAGACAGGTGGAGTTTCAGAAGAAGGTTTAATTACTAGAGGGAGGTCTCGGGAAAGGGGTTCCGGTAATAGAGGTACATCGAGATCAAAGTCAAAACACAGGAATATGATTTGCGGCTATTGCAAGAAGAAGTGTCACATAAAAGCTGATTGTTTCAAGCTGAAAAATAAAGAGTAGCGGAAGAATAACGGTGATAAGAATCAAGATCAGAAAAACACCAATGCTAAACCAGAAGCAAGTGTTGCAGCAGGAGAATCAGATGGCGGCGATATTGTCTTCACAGTTACGGATAAGACACGCAGGCAGGATGAGTGGCTTATGGACTCCGCATGTTCCTTCCATATCTGTTCACATAGAGATTGGTTCTCGACGTACAAGCCTATTGATGGTGGAGATGTATTGATGGTAAATCACTCTAAGTGTACAGTTATTGGTATTGGCACTGTTCAGGTACGGATGTACGATGGAGTAGTGAGGACTATATCTGAGGTTCGGCATGTTCCGGATATGAGGAAAAATCTGATTTCATTAGGTACACTTGATGCTAAAGGTTTTAAGTATTCTTCGGCTGATGGATTAATGAAGGTCGCTAAAGGGAATCTTGTAGTGATGAAGGCCAAGTTGACCGACATGTTATATGTTCTACAGGGTTCCACTGTGACAGGTTCAGCAGTGGTGACTTCTTCCTCTATGTAATATTCATATAGCACCAAATTATGGCATATACGACTGGGCCATATGAGCGAGTATGGTATGGTGAAGTTGAACGAGAGAGGTTTACTATGTAATCAGAGTTTAGAAAAGTTGGATTTCTGCGAGCATTGTGTTCTTGGCAAACAAAAGAGAGTCAGCTTTAAGGTCGCAGTTCATCGAACAAAATGTACTCTAGATTATATTCATTCTGATCTTTGGGGACCATCTCGTACTCCTACTCATGGTGGTGCTAAATATATGTTGACTTTTATTGATGACTATTCTCGTAAGGTGTGGGTATTCTTTCTGAAAAGTAAGGACGAGGTGTTCAGTTATTTTAAGCAGTGGAAGGTTATGATCGAGAAGCAAACGGAAAAGAAAATCAAAAGATTAAGGACTGATAATGGTTTGGAATTCTGTTCATCAGAGTTTGAAAAATTCTGCAAGAATGAAGGGATCGTTCGACACAAGACCGTTAGGCATACTTCACAGCAGAATGGGGTGGCCGAACGGATGAATAGAACTCTTTTAGAGAGAGCACGTTGCATGCTCTCTAATGCTGGCTTAGCGAAGAGTTTCTGGGCAGAGGCGATCTCTACGGCATGCTATCTGGTAAATCATTCTCTACATTCGGTACTTGATTGCAAAACTTCGGAGGAGGTATGGTCTGGTAGCCCTTCTGATTATTCTAATTTGCGCATATTTGGTTGTCCTGCTTATTTTCATGTAAATGAAGGCAAGTTAGAACCTAGGGCTAAAAAGTGCATCTTTATTGGTTATGCGACGGGAGTTAAGGGATATAGATTGTGGTGTCCTGAATCGTCTAAATTAATTATTAGTAGGGATGTCACGTTTGATGAGTCTATTATGCTATATCCTAACCGAAATTCTTCTGATGAGACCCCGAGTGCTAGCAAGCAGGTGGAGGTAGAGACCGATGGTATAGTTCAGTCACAGAATTCTTCAGTTACTAAATACCTCAGTTACTGAAACCCCACAAGTTGAGAGGCAGAGTATTGCTACAAGTAGAGCGAGGAGACAGATAAAACCGCCGCAGAGATATGGTTATAAAGATATGGTTGCCTATGCTCTTTCAGTGGCACAAGATACAGAAGAAGAAGGAGAACCTTCCACATATAATCAAGCTATTTCTAGTGCCAGTTCTGCGGAGTGGTTGTTGGCGATGAATGAAGAAATAGAATCGCTCCACAAGAATCGCACATAGGAGTTAGTAAAACCGCCTACAGGCAAGAAAATTGTTGGCTGCAAGTGGGTCTTCAAGAAAAAGGAAGGAATCCCTGGTGTGGAAGATACAGGGTATAAAGCTCGTTTAGTTGCTAAGGGCTACAATCAGGTAGAAGGTGTTGATTTTAATGATATTTTCTCACCCGTTGTGAAGCATACTTCTATTCGTGTTCTTTTATCGTTAGTAGCCATAAATGACTTGTATCTTGAGCAGCTTGATGTTAAGACAACTTTTCTCCATGGAGAACTTGAGGAGCAAATTTATATGAAACAGCTAGAGGGATTCATTATTGATGGGAAGGAGGACCATGTTTGCCTGTTAAGAAAATCGCTTTATGGCTTGAAGCAGTCTCCTCGACAATGGTACAAGCGGTTTGACTCGTTTATGACAGGTCACGGATATTCAAGAAGCAAGCGTGACAGTTGCGTATATTTTAGGAAGCTTGATCACGGATCTTTCATATATTTGTTGCTCTATGTCGATGATATGTTGATTGCTTCCGACGACATAGTTGAGATTAATAAGTTGAAGGCTTCATTAAAGGGTGAGTTTGAGATGAAAGATCTGGGTGCTGCTAAAAAAATTCTTGGTATAAAAATTAAGAGAGACAAGAATTCGGGACTTCTGCATTTATCACAAGAAAAATATATAGAGAAAATTCTAAAGCGTTTCGGTATGGCAGACGCAAAACCGGTGAGCACTTATTTTGCGGCGCATTTCAAACTTTCGGTTGAGTTATCACCACAGTCTAATGATGATAGGGTGTGACGCCCCACTTCCCAGGGGGTCACCCATCCTAGAACTACTCTAGCTCTAGCACGCTTAACTCTCATGTTCCTCTTGGATCTTGCTACCATCCAAAATGCTATAGCCGGGTTAGAGATTTTAGTCCTATTATATCATTTATATAGAGGACTAATCCAAATTCCGGGGGTGTCACATTCTTCCCCCCTTTAAGCCCTGACGTCCACGTCAGGCTCAAGCACACTCACAAGCACCAGGCGATGTGAGACTCGTCTCGCTAGCCTTAGCTGACCTTGTGAGGAGCTGCACTCCACTCACAACGGTCATTAGCCGGGGAGCCTCGCTCTACCCGCTATATAACCCTGGCTCAGCCGAGACTCATCACACATTTCCGGCTGGTGAATGGCTCTGATACCAACTGTGACGCCCCACTTCCCAGGGGGTCACCCATCCTAGAACTACTCTAGCTCTAGCACGCTTAACTCTCATGTTCCTCTTGGATCTTGCTACCATCCAAAATGCTATAGCCGGGTTAGAGATTTTAGTCCTATTATATCATTTATATAGAGGACTAATCCAAATTCCGGGGGTGTCCAATCTGTCACGCCCCGGGGTCGAAACTGCGACCCGGGCTCGCCAACAGATCCGCCGCCCATACGAGAAGCCCCGTATAGACGAAGCGACTAACCTGCAAAAGAGCATCTATACTATACAGATATCAGAGCTGAAAGTAAAGCTGCTAGAAATAAAAGCTATATACAACACAAGGTCCTCACCAAAAGTACAAAAGTCTCTCAAGCAGTAAAATAAAATACAACTCTATACCTCACTACAAGGTCGCTCAACATAAACTCTCAAACAAGACCGGGGGTACATCTACTCTCTGGACGATGACTGGTAGGGAACTATCTCGCGACTCCCTTACCTCGATCAGAAGAAGCAGCAACAGGAGCAGCAGGAACAGGAGTAGAAGTCCCTGTGGGAAATACACCACGACGGGTGTGAGAACTACGTCCCAAGTAGTTCTCAGTGGGTGCCGCCAACAAGCCCGACGGTCTGCCCACCAAGTCTACTAGAGGCATAAGTAACAACATAATACTGAAATGAAATGGCTGGAAAAGTAACTCTACAGCTACTATGCCTCTATCTAGATGCTCAAGAAAAGGAACAGATGGAACATGATGCATCTACTAACACACACAGTAAACTCACCAAATCTATACTGACTGCCTCAAGGGTCCAGTCAAACCTGCGCCCCCCCTACTGCCGCACATCCTCAACAGGACGGGTCTACCGTAGGGTGTCCGTGACTGCCACTAACTGGCACAGTCAGAGGGACGGCGTCGACAAGTCGCGATAGCAAGTAACAGGCCCAACTCCGGAGTGGCTCTCGAGGGGAGCGACCCCACCGAGGAAAGTATCCGCGTATCTCTGTCGAGCTCAAATATGGCTCATGCAGGCTATAGTCCAAACCACGATCAACAAGATCGACCAACAACACCAACTCTCAACCACAGGCTGGAAAACCACACAGCTGGGGCCACCGTCCGCCAGACGGCTCCCACAACAGAACACTAAACTCACAGGAAAGACCGACACCATAAGGGTTCGGAATCCCGATAGACCGGTGCTAAGAACCCTATCAAACAAGAACAGACTCTAGGCTCCGCCTATCGAAGTTCCCGATCCCTTATAGTTCGGGAACACAATAACCTCGGTACGACACGCAGAAAACACCAACAGGGCCCGAAAGTCCCGGGAGACCTACACCTACAACCCTATCAAACAAGAACAGGTTCCAGGCTCGGCCCCGTGGCTTTCGTCCCGACAACGGAACGGCCCCTAGAACCCGGATCACTCGAATCCTTTCGAGTGGGGAGATTTACAAGAAAAAGGTGACATTTGTTATTGAAAATCATTTGATCTAGAAGAAATCCATATTTAATGATTTTAGTTCTTTTTAGGAAAACAGTTAGAAAACAAGTCTTTTACCCAAACCCCGAAGGGCTGATGCCTTTGTCCAATCAAACAAGAACAGACTCCAGCGGCCCTTCGATGTTTGGAAGAAAACATTGGTAGACTAAATCATGTATATGTCGAAAAGGGTTCTGGGTTCTAGGTCCGGCTAACACTAGTAAACTACTGCCACTAACACAGTGGCGACAACCCAAACAGGGGAAAACAAGATCTCTCGGGTCCACCGTTTACCCCAAACGGTTCCCGATACAGACAAGCGAACCCCTACATCTACCAGACTCCATCCACTCTGCTCCCAAGCACGAGTGCAAATGCATCCCACACTAAAAAGAAGTCCCGACCGCTCGGCCCACTACCCGGGCGAGGATAACACTAAGTCCAGGAATGAAACATAAAGTGTGGATGTCTAAACATAAATAACCCTAGCCCAAGTGAGGGTTTTCTACTGGTCTGGTTACACATGCAACATATGACAGGGGTGCTAGGTCAGGTTCCAAGATAACAGATATTTAACAGGCGGTAGGAAGTAGAAGAGATCAAACGATCAACAGATAAAAACGAGGAATAATAACATTCAAATTCTAGCATGCTACCCAAGTCCAATCACTATCATGCATGATTCTATATCAATAGAATTAGAGCACAGTCCATAGATCTTGAAAACAAGCCACCCACCTCGATTTGCCACCAATTGCTCGTAGACACTTGCAATTGGCCTCCACGCGATCCGCACGCAAACGAAGTCCGCTGCCGGAGTCCGCACGCAAAACGGAGCACGGTGCCAGAATCCGCACGCAAAACGGAGTCTGCACGCAAAACGGAGCACGGTGCCAGAATCCGCACGCAAAACGGAGTCTGCACGCAAAACGGAGCACGGTGCCGAAACTCGCGCGCAAAACGGAGTCTGCAAGCAAAACGGAGCACGGTGCCGAAACCCGCGCGCAAAACAGAGTCTGCACGCAAAACGGTGCACGCCGTCGGGGACCGCACGCAAAACGGTGCAGTAAAACACAGTCCCTAACACAGATAAGAGCAAGAGGGTTAAAACACTGTTCAAAAGAACGCTCCAAAACTGTGCTAAAAACACCGAAAAAAAGAAGTGCGGGACCAACCTCGATGCGTCGCACCGCCCAACCGACCCGTTTGGAACACCTCGCGCGCTCCGCGAGGTCCACGGCGCACCGCCATAACCCCCAAAAATTCCCTCCTCACTCCCTCTCTCGCTCGGTGAAGAAGAAAGAAAAGAAAAAGGAAGAGAAATGGCGCTCGGGGGAGGAAGAAGAAGAAGAAGAAAAAGGGAAAAAGGGGGGTGGTCCACGGCTCAAGGGTGCACGGTGGACCGGCCAATGGGGGAGCCCCCAGCCGCGGTCCACGGCACACAGGCGCGTGCACCCGGCGCAGGCACACGCCTGCCCGTCCACGCGGCCGCGTCACCGCGCGCCACGCGGCACGCGACAGTCACGCGCCACACGGGCGCGTGACACCGAGCGCCCGCTCCCCTTCCGCGCGGCCGCCAACGGGGGCCCGCCACGTGGCGGCCCCTGCGTCACCCGCGCAGGAGCGCATTCCCAATGCGCGCCAGACGCGCGCATTCCCGCGTCCGTACGCCGCCTCGAGCCGCGCGCCACCTCGGGATCCGCGCCACACCTCGAAAAACGCGCCGCGATGCCTCGAAAAACGCGCAACTCAACCGGGCTCCAAACCAAACAAGTAAATAGTCCATTCCTAGCGATTTCGCGCGCTGAATCCAAAAACGATGTCCATTTTTCCAAATTCTGATCCGAAAATTGCGGAGTGCCCCCGGATAGCCAACTTGATCCGATTTCCGCGCCGGGCCCAATTCTGAAGTCCGATTTGCCAAATTGCAACTCTAAAAATTCCCGAAGGCAACCGGAGGGGTAATCTTTTATCCAAACTTCGCCCGGAGTCCAAATTGACATCTGAATCGCGCGAAACCACTACCCAACACTCGACGGGTCCTCCAATTTTCACGGAACTCCTTTTAAGCCCAAGGTCCAACACTTGTGTCCAAATTGTGCACAAACACCACCGACACATCACGCAGGCCCCCAGTAATGCAAAATAAAACTCAAATTGCACCACAAATCCATTTCTCGGGCCCGACAAGCGAACAAATACTCCCAACGGCCACCAAAAGCTGCCCAACAACCAGCAAACTCTACGCGGGGGATTCCGGGACCTCACATAGGGAGTACATGTCACATGTTCCATATTCTAGCGCTGTCGGGAGCATCATG
Source organism: Tillandsia leiboldiana (assembly GCA_029204045.2). Taxonomy (NCBI): domain Eukaryota; kingdom Viridiplantae; phylum Streptophyta; class Magnoliopsida; order Poales; family Bromeliaceae; genus Tillandsia; species Tillandsia leiboldiana. Next base: position 46,258,749 of record CM055069.1, on the reverse strand, counting down.
TACGCCATGGTTTGCACACGACCGGACATCTCTTACGCAGTGAGCATGGTTAGCATATATATGACCAATCCTGGTAAGGCTTATTGGCAAGCTGTTAAGTGGATTCCGAGATACTTACGAGGTATCACTAGCACCTGTTTGGAGTTTGGGAGGTGTAAGGATGGTGTGGTTGGATATGTTGATTCGGATTTCGCAGGTGATTTGGATAGGAGGAGATCACTTTCAGGGTATATTTTCTTTATTGGAGGATGTGCAGTTAGTTGGAAAGCTTTATTACAACCCATTGTCGCCTTGTCCACGACCGAGGCGGAATATATTGCTATGACAGAGGGTGTGAAGGAAGCTATGTGGTTAAGAGGCTTATATGGAGAGCTTACTTCTTGTTGGGAGCCGACGATTGTTTATTCAGATAGTCAGAGTGCTATTCATTTGTCTAAAGATCAAATGTTTCATGATAGGACGAAGCACATCGATGTAAAGTTTCACTTTGTTCGGGATGTGATCGGAAAGCGCACAGCGACTGTTAAGAAAATTGGTACCGAGGGCAATCCGGCGGATATGCTTACTAAGTCTCTTACAATTGCCAAGTTCAAACATTGTTTGGACTTGGTGGCAGTTAGCAGCATTTGAGGTCCTATGGGACGTTTGGAGAAGACGGAGCATGGAGCATTAAAGAGCATTAAGGTGAAATTAATTCAAGGTGGAGTTTTATGATGATCTCGACATTGTGGCTACACTACAAATTAAACCAAGGTGGAGATTGTTATTATTTGGTTTTGATTTGTAGTTATCCAAATTTAAGTTAAATCTTAATCAAATTAAGATAAGATATAATTTGGATTTAAGTTGGCATATATGGATTATGATTAGAAAATTAATCCTAATCAAATTATTATTTAGATTCATGCATTATATATGCATGCTAAGGAGCTGGAGTTTGGGTGAAGCGTATAGCTATGGATAATTAATTAATTTGGGCCATCCATCCGTACGCCGCGCGGTGCGTATAACCAGGAGAGAGAGAGCCGAACCTGGAAGCTCTAATTAATTAAGTAGACATCTTTGTGGAGGAGCCGTATGCACCAGCCGAGCCGTCCGCATTACAGAGGAAGGAGTTAATTAGAGGCATGCTCTAATTAATTAAGAGGTGCGGCCGCAATCAGGGTGAGAGCTAAGCCAAGATATTTTGTTCGGACGTGCTAAGAACGTACCGTATGCGGTAACGCTCGTCGATTATATATTTTTTTGATTTTTTCGGGTTTTTTTGTGAGATCTTCTTTGTACTCCGTTTTTCGACATTAATAAAGTATTTGCTCCGTCTTCGCCCGTGGACGTAGGCCGTTGGCCGAACCACGTTATATCAGTGTGTTCTTTCCTTTTCTATTGATTATTTTTTTGAATATATTTTTCGTCGTTCCGAAAATTTAAGTCTAACAATAATTTATCGTTGTACTTGAAAGTATCGACGTATGAAGAGCCGCTATGTATATACCAACGTTTATACAAAGTGTTGGTATAACATATTCTGATGCTTTAAAAGAGTTTTTTAAAATATTCATTCTTTAAAATATCAAAAAATTAAAAATAATAATAAAATTTATTATTTAATAAATTAGTTTGATATAATAGAGCTAGTGTTCATATGTCGATATTTTTTTGAAGTCTCAATATTTACTATACTAAAAGAACGCTTTCTCGAAGCATTTGTTAAATTAAAGCGTTTTTATATTAAGATTTTTTTATAGTAATATCATGCTACTTAAAAAAGCACAAAAAAACGCAATAAAAAAAAGTAAATTTTTTAAACAATAATTATTATTGCAAAATGGTGTGTCATTCTCTAGACTATGATAGGCCACGGTTAGAGAGTTTGGAATCTTATTCAGTAATAGAAAACTTATCGATAACTTAAGGGGTTGGGGAAAAGATTGTCTACAAGCATTGTTTAGGTTGAAAGAAAAACGAATTAGAAAGCGATGCGTGACATGCGAAGAAAATCTAAAGAGATTGTTGTCGATCTAGTAAAAGTAAATTTTACGGTATCAGTATTTACCTAAGAAGGTACGGTGCGAATTAAGGTGCTGATCATGTTGTTGTTGTTGTTGTTGTTGAGGTCACGGGTTCGATTTCGCTAATCTATGTTCTATGTTCAGAAACGACATGTGGGAAACATTTATGCACAGTAATACTCACTAGCAAATGCTTGTTAAATGACAAAAAACCTCAATTTGATATGAAAGATATAAAAATAATAGAGAAATCGAGAGAAAGATTATGTCACAAGTAAGATGACAAAGAAAGAGATTTCATGACATAAAAGAGGATTTAATAATTCAAATGGTGTACTTAAGCCAGATTAAGTCCTCTAGATTAATGATTGAAGAGGATTAGATCCAATTAATATATAGATGTGTACTTAATTATATTTAAGAATGTTATTAAAGATGAAGCAGCAATTAATTAAAAAGGGACAAGTGTTTAAACATACTCTCTCTCACTCACGGGTACGATTTCGATGCCCCACACGGAACGAGTGATTCCGACAAATGACAATTGATAATTGAGTAAAATAGAAGAGAAAATGATATATATATATATATATATATATATATATATATATAGAGTGAGAGTCCGGCTAATATACTTGTACAAGTACCAAGTAATTGATATTTATAATTTTTCTATCGTTAGATGTATCCATTTGATCAATTTCATCCCTTTGTTCATTCTATTACATCAACCACCCACTTAACCTAAAAGACCCATTATCATTCTAATCATACATCTTTTCGTCCAAGAGCTAAAAAGTTATAAGCACTAATGACTTGGTACTTTTAAAAGGATAGGAGCTCAATATATTAAATTGATAATATATATATATATATATATATATATATATATATATATATATATATATATATATATATATATATATATATATATATAATTGAGCTCTATGCTTGTAAAAGTACCAAGTTATTTGTGCTTATAAGTTTTTTACCCTTGGATGTAGGAATGCACGGTTAGGATGATGGTGGACCCCTTGAGTTTAGTAGGTGGTTGGTGGAATAGTATGATCTAAGGGATAGAATTAATCAAAGGATTAGATCTAACGGTAGAAAACTTACAAGTATCAATTGCTTGGTGCTTGTACAAGCACAGTAGCCGGACTATATATATATATATATATATATATATATATATATATATATATATATATATATATATATATATATATATATATATATATTAAATTGATAATAAATATAAGGATTTTTTTTTGCATATAGTCTTTTGAATTTTTTTTTTTTACAAATAATTTCGTAAAATTTAAAATTACAAAAATAATTCTATACTTGCCACATGTGCACCACGTAAGCGCCACGCGAACGACAAGACCAATGAGGTGTTTAAGTTGAACACGATGAACTATTCACCGTACGTAAATACGATGAATAGTTCACCGTGTTCCGTATATTAACTCATTTATACGCCACATAAAGAAAATAGGGTGTTTAAGTTGAATACGGTAAATAATTTTTCGTGTTTAAATATGATGAATTATTTACTGTGTCTAAACTATGTATCGTATTTAAAGTAATTTTTTAAATTTGATGAAACTATTTATCGTATTTAAAATAATTTTTGAAATTTGATGAATGAAAAGTGAAAGAGAAGAGAAGGAGACAAAGCAGAAAAAAAATAATAATTTATATTTGAAGTAATTTTTGAAAATTTGATGAAAAAAAAAAATGAGGCAAAACGGATAATTTTTGAAAATTTGATATAATGAAAAAAAGGGATAAAAAGAGAAGGCAAGGTGGGAATAGAAAATTGATATTTAAAATAATTTTTGAGAATTTGATGGGTGGAAAAGAAGAATAAGATAAGAGAGAAAGAAAATCGGGGATACGGTAAATCAGTATTTAAAATACAGTGAATTATTAATCGTGTTCAACTTAAATATTTTTGTCTACGTGACACTTACGCGACAGAAACAAACCAATTTTAAATAATTTTAGAAAATTTGATGGAAAAATGGAAAGAAAAGAGGATGAGAGACAAAGCGGATAATTTTTGAAAATTTACTGGACCGGAAGAGAAGGAGAAAATGAGAAGGCAAAGTGAAAATAGAAAATTCGTATTTAAAGTAATGTTTGAGAATTTGATGGACAGAAAAGAATAATAAAATAAGAGAAAAAGAAAACTGAAAATACGGTAAACTATTCACCATATTTTAAATATGATGAATAATTAACCATACTCAACTTAAATATCTCCGCCTATGTAATGCTTACATGATAGCGATAAAATTAATTTTATAAATATAAATTTAAAAAAAATTATTGGTAAAAAAAATAATTATTAGAGACAATTATAAAAAGAAAAAACGGATAAGTGATGGTGGCCACACGGCACACACGTGGATTATGGCCACCAAGATAATGTAAGATTGCTATAGGAACAGGAAGATTAAAACTGACACCCGCGTACCATGGAATAGTTGCAACTTGATCTCTTTGGTGATGTGAAATTATATAAAATAATAGTTATATTTTAAAATTTTATGTTATTAAAGAATGATATTTATATATTTTATATTTAATTTTTATTTATTTATTTTTAGATTCAAAATTTTTTAATAAATTCAAAATATCGGCTCAATTAAATAAATTTTTTTTAAATAATATTAAAAATTTGACGGAGCTCGAATTTAAAACTTTCTGTTTTGATATCATGTAATAAAATAAAGAATATGAAAATATTTGAAAATATGAGCTATATATTCTCTCTTTGAGATATCAGTGATTTATATTTTGGAGATTTGTTATAATAACTCCACATCACTTTAGTTGTTTAAGTATTTTTTTTTAGCAAGTTGTTGTGACAATTTAAGTATTTATAAAATTTAAATTGATTCGATTGTGATCTCCACCAATACATATATATATAAATCACTGGCACCTCCAAAGGTGGTACATGCATATTCTCTTAACTGTACATATTGGGCAAGATAACATTAATATATATATATATATATATATATATATATATATATATATATATATATATATATATATATATATATATATATATGTGGTTTAATAAGCTTTGAGATTTCAAATATGGAACCTGGAGATGGAATGTAACAATGCTCCAGATCAAACAAGTAGTGGTATTTCTCTGTGGTGAAAAGGAACAAACTAACATTGTTATATCAACAGTTCCAGTTCAAATAATAGGATGCATGAGGTTAGCCAGTGGGTATGGCGACAGTGACATGCATGCGTATCAAATCAGAAATTTCGAGGGGCGAGTTGAGCACGACAAATTTTGAAGTGCCTGTGCTTCAGTAAACAGTTAGTTGATAAGCTGTAGCGAGATTATGATTAAAAGAGAAAAAGAAACGGTAGGCATAACGTCGGCATCATCTTAACAGGCACACACCTATAAAAGCATCAGACACTCGATCTAATGAAGTTGAAAGATTCTCTGCAACCTAGACACAGAAATGATCGATAGGATATTGTTAAAATATATTTAGCAAGTATATATATATACACTGAAATGATCGATAGGATATTGTTAAAAAATATTTAGCAAGTATATATATATATATATATATATATATATATATATATATATATATATATATATATATATATAATGTGAAATTCTAAAGGATCAAAGTTTTTCGTTTTTCTTCTATTTAATTAAGCTTACGTCTTGTCTTGGATCTATTAAAAAATTTCAAGCTCAGATGCATAATGATTTGGCTCATTAGTAATAATAACTCGTTGAGTAAATTCAGTTATTATTTCTAGTATCCATAATCTCTTTTATATATATATATATATATATATATATATATATATATATATATATATATATATATATATATATATATATATATATATATATATATATATATATATATATATATATATATATATCCAATCGCAATCTCATTCCCATTCGATGTTGAACTATATATTGGGGTGCCACAGACTCTCCCCATTCATGTCTGACGTACTCGTCGGCCCGATCACACATGTAATCCAAGATTCTGACGTAGCATGTTATCTTGTTATTTAGACCCTGACTCAACCAAAACTCGTCACAAACTTCCGGCTGGTGATTAGTTCTGATACCAAATATAACAATCCGACTCATTAGCAATAATAAATCTTTAGGCTCAAATCACCGGTCCAAAATGTTTAAATTCAATTATTATTACTAGTGTCCATGATCTCTTATATACCCAATCATAATCCCATTCCTATCCGATGTGGGGCTATTGGTGTGACACTCTAGGATTTGGAATAATCCTATATATGAAATATAATAGGGCTAAATCTCTTAATCCGGTTATTGCATTTTGGGTGGTGACTAGGCCCAAGAGGTTAAGAGAGTTAAGCGTGCTAGAGTTAGAGTAGTTTTAGGATGGGTGATCCTTTGGAAAGTGGGGCGGTTATTTGGTTAACCATCATTGTGGATGGAGAGTGGCTCGCCACAAAGTTGACTAAGGCAAGTGAGACGAGTCTCACATTACCTGATGGTGGTGGTTGTGAGTTTCTTAACCCGACTATAGCATTTTGGGTGGTGATTAGAACCAAGAGGTTAAGAGGTTAAGCGTGTTAGAACTAGAGTAGTTCTAAGATGGATAACACCCTAGGAAGCGGAGAGTCACAGTTAATATCAGAGTCAATCACCAACCGGAAGTATGAGATGAGTCTCAATCGGCTGAGCCAGGGTTAAGAAGTTGGTAGAGCGTGACTTTTCGACTAATGACCGTTGGTAGAGTGTAGCTCCCCACGAGGTCAACTAAGGCTAACGAGACGAGTCTGACATCGCCTGATACTTGTGAGTGTGCTTGAGCCTAACGAGAATGTGAGGGCTTAAAAGGAAAAAGAATGTGACACCCCAGGATTTGGAATAATCCTATATATAAGATATAATATGGCTAAATCTCTTAATCCGGCTATAGTATTTTGGACGGTGGTTAGACTCAAGAGGTTAAGAGGGTTAAGCGTGCTAGAGATAAGGTAGTTTTAGGTTAAGAAGTTTAAGCAGGCTAGGACTAGAGTAGTTCTAAGATGGGTGACCTCTGAGAAGCGGAGCACACAAGACATAAAAAGGAGTGTTGAATATAAAAAATATAAATAATGTTCTCTAGCAGCTTAAGTCTACCTTGCTCCTAGCTTCTAAACTGTCTTTTCTTCCTAATGAGCCTAACTCTTTTATTAAGGCTTTTTAAGATACAGATTGGCATGCAGCTATTACCGAGAAGTTTCATGCCCTATTAGAAATTTCTACTTGGGATCTTATTCCCTCTCCACCATCAATAAATCTTATTAACTGCAAATAGGTATACAAGGTCAAACAGAAGGCGGATGGTTCTCTTGTGCTGGTAGCTCGGGGCTATAAGAAACGACAAGGTGTTAACTTTGATGAAACGTTTTCGCCAGTTGTGAAGCCGACTACTATTTGTGCCGTTCTTTTCGTTCCTTTCTTTTCTGAGCAAGCACTTCAACAACTTGATGTTAAGAATGTTTTTCTTTACGGTTTTTTTTTTAAAGAAGTGTATATAAAACAACCGTCTGGTTTTGTACATCTTTTCTTTTCTAATCATGTCTGTCGACTGAAAAAGGCTGTTTTATTGGCAGCACTGCATATCCCTCGATATTCACTTGCTACTCACATTCTAGGACTCTCATTCTTCTCTTGTATGTTGATAATATTATTGTCAGTGGGAGTTCTTCTTCTCTGATTATGTCTTTTATCAGTACTTTATAACAAGAGTTTGCGATGAACGATTTAGGATATTTACATTATTTTTTAGGCATTAAAGTCATGTGCTCCCCTTCTGGCCTTTTTCTGACTCAACAGTAATATGCACGCATCAACTACTTGAGCATTATAATTTTCTTGCTAGTAAGCCGGTCTCTACTCCTCTTTCACCTCCTGCTCGTTTCTAGTCTCATGAGGGGTGAGACTGTTTGGATCCGATGTCTCCTTCGTAATCTTGGAATCTCTCTCTGACGATTTATTTGTGTCTATTGTGATAATCCAACCACCACATATCTTGCTGCCAATTCTTGATCCTGATTTAACAATCTCATTTGTTTGATCATGAAAAGGCATGGTCTATCCTAATAGTTTGTGCAGAAGCAGTTGAATCGTCGTCAAGATATTCTAGAGAGAAACTTGCATTGAAGCTTAACAAGCACAAGATTCAATTCCTGGCACCTTCTCTTAGATTCACTGTTGATGAGATGCTTAACACCATCACTGTGCCCAAATTTTGTTCTTCTGAAAAGATATCATATATTGATTTACTTGTGCCATACATTGGCAAAATATGGTATGTTATGCTCAAATCTTCATTTTCCGAGTTACTGTGCTCAATAGTAAATGCACACACACATAAAAGAAGGTGATTGTAACTGAAAGATATAGGCTAAAGAGTTTGAGTTTTTAGAGTTTTATTGGTCTGAACATATAATTGCAATAGTTGTATATATGACAACCTTTATTATCATATAATATCTTATATATGTAATGTAATATATAAATGCTAAATATATCCTAATATCCTCTTCACAAATTTATTATGCACTCTCTTTCTATACAATTTTGAGCCATAAATAGATAACAGGAATTTGATTTTCAGAAAGTTAAAAAGTAGCACATTATCTTATTTGGGTTTTGCAATTAAAGGAACAAAAAAAAAAAAAAAACTTCTCCCAAAGGAATCTTTAGGAGTGAAAAGAAAATGCAGTGTGGAGCTTGGTGCACATCTAAAGACCTAAAATGAGAAAGTTTTGATCAAAATCATGTACAAAAAGGGAGAAATTTTTGAAATGCACAAGAAGTGTGTGTTCAAACTCTGACCTAATGTGAAGATAAATCAACTAGGGGCAGTTCTACTAGTCAGTATAAAACTTTGACTCCCATCTTATATTAACTTTAAGCTGCTTTATAAGAACAAATTCCTTTTCAATACCAACAAAAGCAGATCCAAAATTTACCCTGGAAGCAGCAGTCTCTTAGAAATTGCATACTAATCTTCCTTCAACATGTAGGCCATTGAGATCACACCCCCTAAATTGTTTTGATGGTCCCATTAGCTATTAGCAGTTTAGTGTATTAAAATGAACAGTTTCCTAAGCAGAAGAAACAATCAGTATGGTTTAATTTAAGAACTACCATTGAACTTAACAAATCTGCCAATTTAATTAGTTGAACACAAATCAAACAAAAAGAGATGAGAAATCAGTTTCAAAATGCATCTTCATCTACTGTCCAGCTTTGCTATGTACTGCAGAATACAGACAAATCATTCTTCTTTACAGTGAGTCTAAGACTTATTCCTCATTGCAATAGTTACTGTGTCTGGGAACAAGTTGCACACACTGAGAAAAAAAAACCATTCTCTTATTACTTTAACCAAAAAAACCAAACATAAACAACACCAATTTCTTCTAAAATGAAAAACAGTAACTTAGGCTGCTCAAAATATTAGATGCTACCTGACAAATCAGCTGGCAGGGCCTAAAAATAATAAGTCCTAAAAATCAATGTCGAGCTTCGTAGCGTAAAATGTAAAAAAAAGAAGAGAGAGAGAGAGAGAGAGAGAGAGAGAGAGAGAGAGAAAATAAAACTTAAACAACAAACTGAAGAACACTCAGGCCACACTTTTGGACCTAAGCTGCGTTTACTAAGTAGGTGAACAAATTATACGGAAAAGTTATGCTGAATCCGTCAAGCTTCTGTGAGGGTTCCATATCTTCTTCTGGATCACAAGAATCATCTCGTTGTTCTCTGAAGAATCTGAGTTGGGCTCGGCATCTACTGAAGTTACCAGTTCCCACCGCAATGCTTTTAAGTACTGATTGATGAAATCCATTACCGGTCGCTTATCTCTCACTATAATAAACCCAGTCGGCCTAAGTATGCGATCCATCTCCATGAGAAGATCCTCAGCACTGCATCCCCTTTTCTCAAGGTCGGAGAACACTGTCCATGCATGGAGAAGATCGTAGGTCCGAGGGTAGGTTGAGAAGGCTTCGCACCTGTTAAGGATATGTACTTGTATTGAGGGAAAATGTATGAGAAATTGGAAAGGGATAATTACATACATACATGTCCCTCAAAAATATCAGACTTTCATATTTACTCCTAAAAAGTTTTTGAGTGATAAAATCTGCCCCTCTAAAGTTTCTCCGGTACTTATATAATGCCTTTCCGTCAGCTTATCTCAGGTTAACTCCGATTAGCTTCATCCTCAGCCTAACCCTGGATTAAAATAAAGGGTATATTCAAAAGAAGTTGGAAGTTTAGAAGGACAAATTTCCAATCACTCGAAACTTGTTAGGGAGTCTTTTTGTAGATTTAATGGCTGTTTTTAACAGTAGAGTGACAAAACTCAACTCTGAAGGGTATATTTGAAAGAAGATGGAACTTTAGAAGGGTAGATTTGATTACTTCAAATTTTTTTTAGGATAAGTATGAAAGTCAATTGCCCCATATGAAGATTATATAAGACTTACGCTTGATGGTGATACTACTTAGGTGTCAACAAACATATATTCACACCAACTAAATCAGATTAAAGAAGAGCATCTAAGAATTGTGTGTCTGTGTGTATGTGTATGTAATATTGTAATAATTCCTAGAAAATTCTAAACTACATACACCAAAGAGAATCATAATCAAAGAAAAAATGAGAAGCTCAACATTTTTTTTTCTTTTTCTGTACAGCTCGAGATTGAAGACAACTGAATTTCTATCCAAGAATACAAGATAAAAATTTGGAGGAAGATCAAATTAGAAACTAACAGAAAAGAAGGATAAAGGATCTATTGAGTTGGAAATAGAAGTTCCACACTTTTTCTAGTTCTATCATTGGTTTGAATCTATAAGTCTAACAGAAGTTCCACCATGCTTGTCAGCCTGAAAATTTATCTGTCCTGAATGATGAGGAAAACTTTACTAATTTGGATTCTTGGGATTTAACTATTAACTTCCATAGGCAGGCAGCTTATACTTCATGTTCTGTACAAGGAATAAAATAGATATGTTTCCCAAGAAACATTCGAATAGCAGAGGATAGGTCACCAAAAAAAAAAAAAGAAAAAAAAAGAAGAAGGAAACCTGCTGTTTTGATATAGCATTATCATGGACTCATAATATAGCACTTATGTCTGACACACCGGAAGGGCAACACCCATGGCATAAAGTGAAAAAAGAAAGATGATAGCTATATGTAACAACCTGGTGGTACTAATCAAGAGTACTCAAGAACAATAAAATGCGTACCAGTCATGTGTCGTGCCTATGAGGCCTCTGTCGTAGATTATCTTGAGGGTGTTCGGTCCGTCTTCAGGCACAACATTCATCACCCAAGCATCCCTGTCCTTTAATGCAGCAGCAAATGATCCAATATTTGCCTTCATGTCCATCAAATTCCGTAGAGAGTCCGACTTGATCTTTGGACTCAGTAGGCTCCAATAGCTGTCAACTCTTTGTTGCCACATCTCCTAAAACATGATAAATATAACATGATATTCCTTCGTCAGACCCAAATGAAGTAATTTTATACGAATATTGAATGTACCGTGTCCTTTTCGAACATGTCAGTGGTAATCTGGAGATCAGCAAGGCGGGGAGGAGGGGTTGTCAAGCGAGCAGGCCAAGCAGCCAATCCACTTCCGCTGGCTCTATGCATCTCTGAAATTAAAAAGGGAAAAGATTTATTATTGCAATTTAGATAATTACCATTCACCTGAGAAATCATTCATACAAAATAAAGCAGTATTTCTCATGAACCTCACCATAGGTATGAAACAAAAACACTGCAGAGGTTTGAATATGACATTCAAAAAGAGCACTTGGAAACAAAGCAAGTACCAAAAAGCAAAAAGGATGATATTTAGCACAAGAAAATGGTTAAGATCCCATGACATCGACAACAAGAAGAACTAAAATAAAGCAAAAATTTATTAAAAAAAACCCTTAATTATAGGTCAATTTGATATAACCCCTTAACTACTGGCTCTCCGTACAAATTTATCTAAAAAAAAGACATAAAGGCAAGCATAGGAAAGGCACTTACGTTCTGAGTAAGGAGTAATACAGGCTTCCATCACCACACCCCACACTGCATCTGGATCATCATTAGTTCTACACATAGGTGGCTTCATACCAGGTTCTCTGCTCATGTAGCAATCATTATTCAAAGGCTTGACCCAAATAACAGTTTGATTTCTTTTAGATGCAATTTTCCAGCACATCCTCTCTACAAGTGTACTCATTTCTTTCCAGATTCTGAGATCTTCTTCATCCTGTGCATATGCTTCAGGAGATGAATAAGCAAAATAGCCACCTGGCCTAAGCAATCTATCTAACTCAAGAAGTAGGATTCCATCCCTTTGAAGCCAATCAATCCTACAACGGGAACAATGGGCAAGTTCAAAAGATCTACTAGGGTATGGGAGCCGTTTAGTCCCTAAAACACCGAGATAAGCAGGAATTCCTCTTTCTAGGGCAAACTGGATCTGGTTTTGGTGTACATCATTGGGTGCCAAAGACATTGCGATGATATCAGATGAAAGTAGATATCCGCCAAAACTTGCAACACCGCAACCGACGTCAAGAACTGTCCGCATCCTTCCCTCGTTGTTTAGATTGTTATTCGTGAAATTTAGCATCTGTAAGTATGACCAATATTATTATTATTTTCTGCATTGAAGTAAGGAGAGATTATCAAGAATTCACAGGACCTACATTTGCAATTGATGCTATATATTTATCAGCTCCATAGTGGAAGTGAGTTCCTCCTCCTGGAAAAACAATTTTTTCTCCCGCATCAACCATCCAGTTCTGGTCCGACTTTTCGTGAGCGAGGTGAGTATGAGGTATGTTTACCTTCCAGACTTCATCTCGACTTTTTGGCCATTTAATTGGAACCTACACAATAAACAAAATAGATAATCAACTAACATGCGATATAACAGAGTTAATCCCATTTGGCCTAGAAGAAGCTTTTGCATAAGTGATGTTTGAGTAGAGCTACTTGGAGAAGGACCGGCAGCTCATATACAAATTTTGCAACAACTTCCTACCGCAGCAAAAGCAGAAGCTACCAAAATTGGACCTTCTACTGTTGAGACAAAGAAACTAGTTCCGGCTTCTTGCCAGAGCAAAATATCTAGACATTTTATATGACAAATGCATGAAAGCTGCTTTTCAGTGAGGAGAAGTTGTTCTAGAAGCTAGATCAAACAAGTACTCAGGCGTGCAAAATTAAACAGGAAAGTAAAGAAGTCATAAGAAATATCGACCTTATAGCCAGGCGGAGGAGGAATCAAGCAATTGTAGCGCCTCTCCGGCTGAGGGCAATGCCTTTCATAGTGCTCCATCAAGTTCAAATCCAGTTTCAGCCTCATCTGATAAATAAGGTTTCTATCCAAGCAAGGAATCAGCTCAGAATGCCGATCATCGCAAACCTTCAAAGAATATAATAACATTAGACACAGAATTGTAACATATGGTGATATTTCTGAACAAAAATAGATTACTCAAGAAGAAACTCACAGGAAAGATCTTAAGCCTGACATTATTATCCCCAACTTCATGTCCAAAAATGGATTCATCTACTTTGCCGACCTCACCATCGTCATCGCTACCCCACCCAAACGAGCGCGAGATCTTATTACTGTACTCAAAAGCACCACTAGCTGGTTGCCCTTTGGACCCAAAGAATGAACCATTGTATAGAAACAGTAAACCAACAAAGATGATCACAATACAAAGTGAGGTAACTACTTTTTTACTCTGGGCCGCATCAGCTCTCCCCCTCATTGTGTAGCCCAATTCTAATTTCTGCTTAACTACCTCCTTAATACAGTACACAGAATTTAAGTAAAAAGCACAACAATACTTTTCTTCGAGATCATAACTGCTCGTAAATAATCGTAGATGGCCTCAGAACTGAAGCACCAATTGTGAAGCAAATCTGTATAAAAGTAGCAGTCATGAACGATCAATCATCATCTCAAAAGAAAAACCACATAGCTCTATAATAAGGGGAAGTGAAAATTGCAAAAAAAGCATTATGTGAAAGGGGAAAAAAAAGATCTTTGCTTGAGCCAAAAATGAAGAGAAAAAAAAAAAGGTTAAAAAGGGGATCAAAATCAATCAAGTTGCAAACTTTCTCACACAACTCAGTAAAACAAAGTAGCAGCTAATAGATCCTCACCTCAAAATACCTAAAATTCAGTACTACTGTACGAGGCAAAGAATCCTAATAGAAAAACTCAACGAAGCAGCAGAGAATATGACAAAATAGATGGACCAAGACCACGAAGAACATAGCTGATTTTTTGCCTGCCCAATTAGCACTACAGTATGCAGAATCATACTGTAGCTCCCACTGATTATAAATTATAGAGGCCCCAATGACCCAATGGCGCACATCAGCGAAAACCCAGGAACAAAATATAATCTTAATGCCATTTAATGGCCCACAGCAATAGAATTGGAAGGTCTCGGTCCACTGTAAACAGCAAAATTGCAAATTGATAAAGGGGGTCCATAGGAAAGTGATAGGCACAACGAAAAAGCGCGTCGGTGTTGGTCCAATACCAATAGAGAAGAGGCAATAAAATTCCGACAAAAGCTTCAGATTTAATGGATATAATCGGAAACAGCATCAAAACCCCAACATTTTATCCAAAAAAGTGGCTTTTCCCATCCACTGAAAGCTCAAATCAGCAAAATCGAACGATGGGAGATTACATACCGGATCAAATCGCGGGAAAAGGCCTTCAGGGAGGGAGATTGGAGGATGTTTTACCGAGGAACGAAGAAGCCGCGGATCTGGGCACAGACGCTCGATTCGCGCGAAATGCGACGAGGAAACGGCTCCGATTCGGGATCGGAGGCGATGAGAACCCTAGATTTTGGGGGACGGAGCGAAGAGGCGAGAGTGTGAGTGGAGAGAGTGGGGGAGTGTCAAAAGTGTCGGAAGGGAGAGTGGAGTAGATCTGAGAAAATAAATAAATAAATAAATAAATAGTGAGCGAGGGGAAATTAAATATAATAATAATAATAATAAAATTATTACAAATAAATTTTTAAATTTTATATTTATAAAATTGGTTCTTTCTCACCCACGTAAGTACTTTACCTTTACCATCTATACAAATATTGATTTTTCAGTTCTCCGTGTATACGTGCCGGCTTCTCCCGCATTTGACTGACGTGTCCTTTTTTTATGGTTCGTTTGCTCCGAGCCTACCACCGAACCACCTACAAATATTATTATTATTATTTTTTTTTTTTAGTTCGTTTGCTCCGAACCTACCACCGAACCGCCCACTTTTTCCCTCTCTCTTCCCGAGCCTGCTCCGCGCCTCTTAATTCCGCTTCGTCTCTTCCGGAACCCTACCCATGCACCCACCTCTTTTTCTCCACATACGTCCAATCGCCTCCTTTTTCTCTCTCCTCCCTATTTCTCTTCCCCAACCCTACCCCCAGCGCCGCTTCGCCTCCCTTCTCTCTCTCTTCCCTGACCCTACCCCCGAGCTCTTCTCCGCTCTTCGCCTTCTCTCTCTGGCCGAAGGGCTACCGTCGCATCTCTTCCGGTCATCGGAAGGCGCACGTGTGGGCTCTCTGTCTCTCTCTGGTCGTCGGATGGCGTATGTTCTCTCTGATCCCGAGCGCTTCTCCGCTCTTCGCCTTCTCTCTCTCGCCGGAGGGCTACCGTCGCATCTCTTCCGGTCGTCGGAACGCGCATGTGTGGCCCTCTGTGGTCCTCGAGAATGTTCAGGTCTGATTCGTGCAATGCGTTGGAATAAACAGAGATTGATGTAAACTGTATAGAGGAGGTGCGAAATTATGAAGTTAGTGAGATCGTGCAATCCATATATGCTTAGTCAATGATGAGAAATGTTTGTAACTTTACTTTTTTAACATACGATTGTACTTTGTCATGCTATTTATTAGATATCTCTATATTCTAGATATACATCAGACCTTTTATACGTCGAAATTGAATTTACCAAATGGTTGATACTCCTCTTTTAAGTTCTTAGCTGACAACACTTTTCCTGGCCCATTTTCTGATTTCTAATTGGTAAATGTATGCAAATGCCATGCTCTGTTGAATCAGTTGTATCCATGAAAATGCTGCATAAAACTTATTTCATGACATGATTGCTATCGATTTATCATGGCAGTTCAGAAGTTCCTTTGCTACTGTCTGGCATAGCCTTATACAAATTAAGCGAAAATTTTAAGCCTTTAGTTTATTATATATATGTATAAATTTGATGTTCCTTGCCAGTTGCGATCAATCCGACGGTTTTTCTTTCTCTCCCTCTCATCTTCAGGTTTATTTATTTATTTATATATTTATTTAGTTATATCTGATAGAGTAATTTTAAATTTAACATATCAATATTTTAAAATTAAATTTTAAATTTATATATAAAAATTTCAGTTGAGCCAAAATAGTAATATGTTAAAAATTTTACTTAAAATTAATATATTAAAATTTCAGTTAAGATTTAGCAGTAAAAATAGTAATTTGAATTCAAAGTTGAGTTTCAGTTTGAAATTAGTTTTTAAAAATTTTTATTAATTATAAATATATTTTGGTATAAAAATATTAAAAAAATTATTTCTTATTAATTCATTAAATAGATTAGGTTCTCAAATTTTTCATTAAAATTAAAATTTGTACTTTATTTTATTAAAAATATGATTTTATTTCAAATATATAATTTAAAGTCCACTTTGAGTTTAAATTTTGAATGCAAAGTCTAAATTAGTTTATTATATATAAATTAGTTTATTATATATGTATAAATTTGATGTG
This sequence comes from Tillandsia leiboldiana, assembly GCA_029204045.2. Lineage (NCBI taxonomy): Eukaryota > Viridiplantae > Streptophyta > Magnoliopsida > Poales > Bromeliaceae > Tillandsia > Tillandsia leiboldiana. The sequence goes on along the minus strand of CM055069.1, from coordinate 46,241,864 downwards.
ATGTTATTTAATGTTAAATGTCAAATTTCTAATTTAAAATAGCAATGTGTGAAAATTTTCAATTTAACATATTCAAATTTAAGAATTTTTTTATATATAGAATAAATTTTGTAAGATGAAAAGATTTTGTATATATATATATATATATATATATATATATAATTTGATATGAAAAGATTTTGTAAGTTTATTAGTTAAATATTTAATTTTATTTGATTTGATTGATGTGATATTAAAAATAAATATATTATTATATATAAGATTTTGTAAGATTTACTAGATTCCAAAAGATTTTCAAAAGATTTTATCATAACTCCTTTTTTTCTTTAGAAATAAATAAATATTTTATATACAAGATTCAACGCCCACGAATTTTGACCACATTGAATCCAACTGGACGTTGGGTCTATTTGTTGGGACTCAAAATGAAATCTCAAAATGAACACAATGTCGATAGCAAATATTCTAACCTGACATCACACTAAATAAGAGCAAATCTACTAATATCTAATATCACATCATTCTTCAAATCTACTAAATCTTCTAAAATCACATCAAATCTACTAATATCTTTAAATCTACTAAATCTCCTAACATCACATCAAACCTACTAAAGTCACATCGTTTTTCCTTTAGACATTCTGGCACATTTTTCGATGCTAAATATTGGAGGAGAAAATCTTTAGAAAATAATAATTTTTTGGAAACATCACATGAAGAAAAATTATGACAGCAAATCTAAGACCATAATTATACAAAATCTGCTGAAAATCTTTAGAAAATTATAATTTCTTCGGAACGTCACATGAATGAAATGAAATATTTCAATAAATCTCCTCAAAATCTTTAGAAAATTATCATTTCTTAGGAGCATCACATCAATAAAATGATATATTTAAATACATAAATCTTACCTAATATAAAATAATTATCTAATCTTATATGTATAATATTTGTATATTTTTCTTTTTAAATCTTAATTGTAATTTCCATAATTAATTTCATCCTACAAAAATATAAATCTTAACTAATATAAATACAATCAATCAATGAATATTTATAACAAAAGCTAGCATATGAAGAAAGGAGTAGGTATGATAGGTCTGGCACATTTTCCAGTACAACATCATATCAAATATTCTAATATCACATCAGAATCAAACCTAATAATTTTCGATATATACAAACATCACTTTCAAATCTGTAGGAAATCTGTAGGAAATCTCCTAATGTCACTTCATTCTCGAAGTTAGCAACTATGAGATAAATATGAAATTAAATTACTTAATACTAATTTCTACATACGTACTATATATTTAATCATACTATATATTTAATGAAATTACTTAATACTAATTCCTACATACATACTATATATATATTTAATCATACTATATATTTAACCCATAATTCATGAATGAACATAAGGTTATGTCATTTCTTCACTTTCCTTTTAAGAACAATTGAATCCCACATGGAAGAAGTAATGTGATATTATGAGATTTGCAATCATAATTACTAAATTTGAATCTCATATTCACTAATCCCTAAATATTTTTCTTAGGAAAATCTGTCATATTCTATTTGAATCTCATATTCACTAATCCATAAATATTTTTCTTAGGAAAATCTGTCACATTCTCTTAGTTTTTTACCGTAATTTTTTTACTAATATTTTTTCGTAGTAAATCTCCTAATATCACATTATGGTGATTGTATTAATTAGCTATCATCTTGCTATTATGTGACAGATTTCCTATCATTGCTATCATTTAAGGGTGATGTGATATTAGGAGATTTGTTTGCTATCATTTGTGGGTTTGAGGGTATATCTTTTTTGAGGGTGCTCTGATGTGATTATGATGTATATCTACTAATAAGATTTGCTATCATTTGCATCCCATCCTTTACTAATCCCTAAATATTTTGCATGTATTAATATATATAATATATTGCTATCATATTAAAATTTTATTCATATTAATATATTAATACTTTACTATAATATAATAGTAAATCTCATAAAAAAATTAGGGTGATTGTAATAATTACCTATTATGCTGCTATCATGTGCCAGATTTGCTCTCATATAAGGGTGAGGTGATATTAGTTAATTTGTTTGCTAAGGGTATATCTTTTTAGGATATCATCCAGATTTGCTATCATGTTGTCATTTGAGGGTGATGTGATGTGATATTTGTAGATTTGCTATCATTAGAGGATATATTATGATTTAAATCTACTAATAAGATTTGGTATCATTTCACAAAATCATTCCATCCCATCATGTAATAATATATTCGTATCATAGTAATATTTTATTAAAAAAAAATCCATATATTAATCATTTGCATATATTAATTCCTAAATATTTTGCATATATTAATATTTAATAATATATTGCTATCATAGTAATATTTTATTCAAAATATTTGGGAATTAATTTGTATCATATCTGTGGTGTTCACTAATTCCCACCTCACCTATAATATAATAGTAGTTCTCATAATATCTAAATATAAAAAATTGTATACATTTCTAAAATTCTTACATAAGGGTGATTGTAATAATTAGCTTTTTTGCTCTCATTCAAGGGTGATGTGATATTAGTAGATTTGTTTCCTATCATTTGAGGGTATATATTTTTAGGATATCCAAAAGATTTGCTATCATTTTGTCATTTAAGGGTGATATGATGTGATATTTGTAGATGTGAATCTACTAATAAGATTTATTATCATTTCACTGAGGCATTCCATCCCATCATCTAATAATATATTGGTATTATAGTAATATTTTATTCAATTTTTTTGGGGATTAAGGAGGTGTTCGCTAATTCTCATCTCACTTATAACAGTAAATCTCATAATATCTAAATATAAAAATTGTATGCATTTTTAAAATTTCCATTATGTGATATTTGTAGATTTATTTGCTATCATTTGAGAGTATATCTTTTTAGGATATGTAAAAAATCTACTAATAAGATTTAGTATTATTTCACTATGTGAAATCATCCCATCATGTGATAATATATTTCAATCATAGTAATATTTTATTCAAAATATTTAGGGGTTAAGGAGGTGTTCACTAATTCCCATCTCACTTATAATAGTAAATTTCATAATATCTAAATATCAAAATTATATGCACTTTTAAACTTCCCATTTTTTATCATATGTCTTCTATAGAAATTCTCACATCACAGATTTACTATCATGTATATTTATAAGTCATTCCATCTCATAGTTACTAACTTTGAGAATGATGTGACATTTGGAGATTTTCTACCATTAAATTTGGAAGTGATATTTGTATATTCATAATTATTAGATTTGAGTGTGATGTGATGTTGCAATATATGCTATTAGAGTGTGATGTGATGTTAGAATATTTGCTATCATAATATCTAAATATAAAAAGAGCAATGCTACATGTACACCCCGAAGGGGTGTACATCATACATCTCCACCATTTTAATGGTGGCGATATTTTTTACGGGTCACATCAAGTGACCCATCATCACACCCCCACCCTTAGATGGGTGGGGGTGTGAGAAGTACACCCCTTACGGGTGTACACTTAGCATTTTCCATATAAAAAATTGTATACAATTATAAAATTCTTACATTAGGGTGATTGTAATAATTAGCTATTATGTTGCTATCATATGCTAAATTTGCTCTCATTCAAGGGTGATGTGATATTAGTAGATTTGTTTGCTATCATTTAAGGGTATATCTTTTTAGGATATCCAAAAGATTTGTTATCATTTTGTCATTTGAGGGTGATGTGATGTGATATTTGTAGATCTCCTATCATTAGAGGGTATATTATGATGTAAAATCTACTAATAAGATTTACTATCATTTCACTAAGTCATTCTATCCCATCATCTAATAATATATTCGTATCATAGTAATATTTTATCCAAATTTTTTGGGGATTAAGGAGGTGTTCGCTAATTCCCATCTCACTTATAACAGTAAATCTCATAATATCTAAATATAAAAATTATATGCATTTTTAATTATTTATGTTATATATATATAATTATAATATATTTATAATATTAAATTATTTATATTAATTGTAGGTTTGATGAAGAAGAGCGATCTGATAAAAAAACCAGATGAAGAATTGAGACCAGATAAAAAATTACATGCTACAAACAATTTACTAATATTAATATTTATGTGTTGTATATAATATATGATGTTTAATGTTTAATACTTAGTTTTTTTACAATTTTAAACTATGAATTATTTTAATTTCGGGGAGGGAAAATTTTGTTAGAAAAATTTAGAATAGCAAAATCTTTATATTACTACGTTATTTGATCGGCAAGTAGTTTCAACTAATATTTAGTAATTCTCAATAATATTATCAGTTTTTTATATTTTTGGTTTTTCAAAATATATTGACATATTTTGTAAGATTGAGGTTTTTATATTCCTGATTTTCAAGAATATATTGACATATTTTGTAAGATTATATAAGATTTTGATAATTCTTCTAATAAAGTTTAAATTAAATATAGTATCCCTAATTATTTCTACCTTTCAAATATAATAATTTATTATATGTTTTTTTTTGAAAAATTAATTAAAATTAAATATAGTATGTCTGCATATTTTAAATTTTAAAATTTAATAAATTATGTCTAATATATCTAATTAATTTTTAGTTACCACAGCTCTATATTATTACGTGATTTTATCGTTAAGAAATTTAAAGTAATATTTGGTAATTCTTAAAAATATTGCCAGTTTTTGATATTTCTAAATTTGCAAAATATATTGATATATTTTGTAAGATTGTATGAGATTTTGATAATTCTTCTAAGAAAGTTTAAATTAAATATACTATGCCTCATTATTTTTAACTTTCAAATATAATAATTTATTATATGTTTTTTCAAAAAATAAATTTAAATTAAATATAGTATGCCTGGTTATTTTCAATTTTTAAATTTAATAAATAATGTCTAATGTCTACTTAAATTTTAGTTACCGCAGCGAAGCGCGGGTATTTCATAGTGTTAATAAATTCTCGCTTTACCCTCTCCCCTTCTCCTTCTCGTTTATCAAATTTTAAAAAATTATTTCAAACATAATTTTTTGTTTTTTTATTACCTCCTTCTCTTCTTTTTGTTGTGTTCATCAAATCTCAAAAAATTACTTTATAAATTTTTCATTCCCATTTTTTCTCTTTTTCTTTTCGTCCATTAAATCTTTAAAAATTATTCGCTTTGAAGACTCCTTTTCTTTTTCTCTGTCGTCTATCTAATTCTAAAAAATTACTTCAAATACTGATTTTCTATTCCCGTTTTTCCTCCTCCGCTTTTTCTTCTCTATCAAATTTTAAAAATTACTTCAAAAATAGTAAATAATTTACCATATTTAAACATAAAAATATTTACTGTGTTCAACTTAAACACTCAAAACTTACATAACGCTCACGTGGCAAAAATATGACAAATTTTATAAATATAAATTTTAGAAGATCATTATAAAAGAAAAAAATTATTAAGAGGCTAATTATATAAAAAAATCTAATAATAACAATAATAATAGTTTTACGTCTTTATTCGGAAAAGAATGGAGAGAAGAAAAAAAAATAAATAATAGATATATTTTTATAAGATTTAATATTTAATATTTATTATTTTAAAAATTTTAAGTTATTTATATATATTTATCTAATTTATTATTATTAACTTACAATTTACTTTTTAACATAATATAAATAAAATAATAATTTTATTCTTTCAAATATTTTTCTCCAAAAATCAAGTGTTAGAATAGTATAAAAATTCTGGAAGAATAAAAAAATAAATTTATCATACTAACTAACTAAAATTAAATATTTAATCTATAATTAATTATATTTTTTTAACAGACATTGACGGTAGAATATATATAAACAACTCAGAATTTTTTAAAAAATTAAATATAAAAATTTAAATTTTATAATAATATTTTTGCTATTCGATATGTTTACAAAAAAAAAAATTATATAAAATTAACCCAAAAAAAAATATTGAGTTTAAGAGGGGAAGTGGGAATAGATTTTTGCAAATTGGGGGATTAGGCGTGGGAAATGTAAAAGGAAGAAGAGAGAGAACCGTTGTTTTAATTTTTGGTCATGTGAGGAGCCAACCTATAATTAGGGCAAATGGATCTGTGCTCGACTTTCTTGTAATAAATTTTGGGTGTTTTTCTCTTCATTTTTTTTTTTTTTTTTTTTTTTTTTTTGTTTTGGGCGCGGTTAAAAAAGTTTCACTCAGTTATTCTATAATTTAGCGTGCATCAGTTTCGCGTTGAATATTTTTTAATACTAAAATTAAAAAAATAAATTTTAGAGATAAGAATTATAATATTCTTAAAAGTTTTTCTGAATTTTTTTACTTTATCACAATGTGGTTCAAAAAGCTTACACTTAATTATTATATGATTTTATTTTTATTCACTTTAAAAACCTTTCATTAAATATGGTATTATTTTGTGATTTTTAAAAATTTCTACTTTGCTATCTTATTTGACAGTAATTTTTTTTTTGGTGAAATAAAAATAAAACCACAGCATAATTAAGCATAATTTTTTAAATTATAGAATGATAAAATAAAAAGGGTTAATTTCATACGACTTTCTGTAAACCTATTGAATTACAGATATATTTCTATAAAGTTCAATTTTTTATATTTATCTTTTTAAAAGTCTAAAGTTGTTTATATATCTCCCTACCGTCAATATCCGTTAAAAAAATATAATTAATCATATGTTAAATATTTAACTTTGATTAGTTAGTAAGATAAATTTATCTTTTTATCCTTTCAGGCATTTTTATATTATTTTAGCGGTTGATATTTTTAAAAGAACATATTTGAAAGGACAAAACTGATATTTCATATTTATTCGGTTAACAAATAAATAGTGAACTAACGGTAATAAATCAGATAAATATATATGAACAACTAATGACTTTTAAAAGGATAAATATAAAAAATTGAACTTGGTAAGAATATATTGTCACGCCACGAGTTTTAAAAATCAGGTCTGAAATTTTTTTTTTGAAATCAGAGTTTGCAAACTGGGCGCAACAGACCGCCACACGTATAGAAGACTCTCTATCCCAAGGACAAAGACTCCCCTATACATGCACGGCTAAAAATCATCATCAGAGATCAACAGATATATCAGCAACTAATCTAATCTACTCAGCAGGAATAATCAAAATTAAGTTATTACATCATCAGTTTTAAATGTCTAAATCACGATAAACTGGAATGAAATGCGGAAAGTAAATGTCTGCCGAAGTCGTCGATATATAATGCTCATGGGGACAGCTCTATCGTAATCGGCTCACTGGATCGTCCCGACATCTCACCACCCGACGGACCTACAACAGTCACCCGAGGGTGTGAGATACACCGGAGTGCATCCCAGTGGGCACGACGAGCCGAGCTTCAGCTAATCGTACCTACTGGGTACTAAAATCTGCGGATAGTAAGAGTCAACAGGAAAAGCTGGAAAGCATAGAGGTCTACTAGTAATCAGAATAAGAACTGCAGGTAAGTATACTGGAATCAATCATAAAACTGTAGATCATACATGCTGGAAAACATAAACGTCCACTCATAATCAAAATCCATAGATGAGCTAACTAGGCAAGTAATCAATCATAAGCTGGCATATGAAAATGAACTGGCATGAAGCATAATCAAGTGACAGTACATATACAAGTACGGAAAATACCAGAACCAATCCAATATAACAGAACAGGACTAGGTACTGAAAGGCATGCTAGAATATGGGAGTATATGATCTATGCATCAATCACAAGAATATCAAGCACCCAACCAATGCCATTATTGGTCACGGGGACCTCAGGCTCATACCACTCTCTGCACCTATCCTACTGACATAACCCCGCACCCATATGTGCTATCTGGGGCTCACGGGTCCTTCCTCCAGACCACTTTACCGGTAAAGAACAATAGCCACGGGGAGCGACCCCGGCAATGTTCGTGAAGTACAGCAGTGCATGGCAAGTCACAATGATCAGTCTCACGGTCTAGTGACCGAGTAGTCGGCACACGCCGAAATCCCAACAGGGAATCATCTGTCTATATCTATCCATCGAAATCAATCAATCATGTATATCGAGTAGTGTCTATCAATCAGGATCAATCAATCATGCATATCGAGTAGTGTCTATCAATCAGGATCAATCAATCATGCATATTGAGTAGTGTCTATCAATCAGGATCAATCAATCATGCATATCGACGTATATCAAGAAATATCTCAATGACAGGAATCAACAGGTATCATCTAATCATGCAAATCTATATCTCAATCAATCAGGATCAGTCAGGAATAATCAGGGAGTATGTATATGTTAATCAGCTGATCGTGACAAGAAATCTCAATCACAGGTCTAATCAGGTCAATGTCAACAGTGACATCATGATATGTCAAGATAGGTCATATAATCAGCGGGGAAGTCAAAAACAGGGGTCCGACTGGACTAAAGCAACCAGAGGGCCAAAAAGCTAGCCCGGACCGAAGATAACCCACCTGGATGACGGCAGATCCTCGAACTCCCGCTCGGCTACTCGGAGGCTGGTGCTGAACAACTGGACCCTGAACAGAAAGCTATGATCAATAATAAACTCACACAACCCTTTCCCGACGACGCCACACTAACAGAAGGCTTAAACGGGTTAAATCGGTCAATTCGTCGATCGATATCTGATTCCTGGTCAACGGGGACCATCGGAACCCTAACAAAATGGCCAGGTGGTGCGTAACTACTGTCTGGGGTCAGCCAGGGTGGCAAATTTACAAGTGGGTCCATAAAGTATCAACAGTTGCATAGTAATCTTAGTTTATTTGGCTATTTCGGCTCGTTCTTACAATCCGGGGATCCGACGACGACGCCGTAAGTTCCAGCGCGTCCGTTATGTCGAGACGGATCCCGTGCTCACAAGGTTGGGCTGGCACGGGGCCCAATTTCAAAGTTGGCCCAAGATCTACTAGTGTCCCATTTTGCTACTTTCATAAAACTTGATTTTTAATTGATCTTACAGCAAGTTAGCTAGAGCATGATACTAAGCAGAGACAGAGAAGTGGTGTGCTCACCTTGCGCGTGCCGGAGGCCGGCCGGAAGGATGGCCGGAGCAAGGTAGTGCTCCAACAAGATCTCGGGTTCAGGCTTTCTTGGAAAAACTCGCTGCCAAGCTCCTACAAAGGTGAGCACCAGATAGCTGAGGGTCCCAGGAGGTCTCGGGTCCAAGCTGGGTCGGCCGGCGGCGGCCGGAGGCGGCGACGGCCGGGGGTGAGCCCGAAACCTACAATTCGGGTGCAAGTTGGAACCTCGGTTACAGAAGTACCCTAGGCCAAAACCAAGATGGTGGGGATCCCAAATGGGTTGATTGGATCTTACCTGGGTGGTCGCCGGGGTCCCGGATCGCCGGAGTTGGCCGGAGGGGAGCCCGAGTGCACAATCGGGTGCAACCCTGGAACCAGAAAACCCCACGTTAAGAGGGGCCATGCAAGATCATGGGAGGGCTCCTACCGACCACAGAAACTCACCTGGGTGGTTCCCGGTGACTAAGGAGCGCCGGCAAGGCGGCGCCGGAGGAGCTCGGTTTAACTCCAAGGTCGCTAATGGCGGTTTCCGGCGCGGCGGTTCCGGGCGGGAGCAACTTGGACCAAAAGGTTCTACTCCCCACCACGAAGCTCGGTGCAGTGGTGGCCAGCGCCGGAATGCGACGGCGGCGCCGGACGGCCGAGATCGGCCGAGATGGAGAAAACCCGGTTTCTAGGGCACGGTTGTGCGGTCTCGATCTCCAACCGATCACGATGGTACTTCGTAGAGACGTTGCAGTCGTCGTGAGGAGCCGATTCAACGGTTTCGATCTTGGGCTGGACGGTCGGATGAAGGCGGCAATTGGCGGCGGTCCAGAAAACGATAATCCGGCGGGGTTGGCTCCCGCCGGCGATCGGGACGGCGGCCGCGGCTGGGCCTGCACCCGAGGAGTCCACTCGGTGTCAGGAATCTCATGGTCATGCCCAAATGCCCGAGAGAAAAGAAGTGTCCCAAGAACTCACCTTCGCCGGAAAAGTGGAGGAAGAAGAGGTCTTTCCCGCGGCGGCGCGCGGCGGCGGCGGACCTCGGGTTCACCTCCACTCGGCTTCTGCTACACCGAGGGTCTCTCCGGAGAAGTTTGGGACCATCCAAAGCTCCTGTGTGGATCTCACTCTCTCCAACCCGAGAGGAAGAAGGTTCAGCCTCCTTTATCTCCGGCGAGGGGAGGCGCGGCCGGTACGGGGAAGCTCCGGGGAACGCGGCCGAGGAGAGGGTGTTGTTGAGTTTTGCGGCTGAGGGGCTCGTGTTGCAGGGTTAGGGTTTGTAGAACCCTAGTCGTATGTGCATGCATATATGTATAGGGTCGGTCATCTTGCATTTTAGCCCCTCATCTCTCCATATCTACAGCCCGGTCCCTCACAGTATGCCCTAATTACACCATGGTACCTCAATAGACCAGTGGCACGCTAATCGAGGCAGGTTCCATAGGGGTTATTGCGCAAAACGCCATATTTTCACTGTATTTCACGCTTTTCGAGGCGATCCGGTCGCCGAAACGAAAAATGGACTGCGCCATGACGTCCGGCTCGACGAGACCTATCAGGTAGCGATCTCTGATTTTTGCAAAATTGCCCGGATAAAATCTCGGTCCATAATAACTGTGTCAAAATACAGTTTTCGTGCTTTTCGAGACTCCAAGGTCGTCAAACGGAAATTTCGTCAGCGCCATTGCGTCCAGAATGACGAAACCGTTCGAAATGACTACCTGAAGTGCTATGATCGGATTCCGGACAGTGAATTGACTCAACGTTGGTGCTAGGGGATCCAATTTTTTGGGTTTACTGTTCATTGTACCTGCGACTTAAGTCGCGGGTCCCGCCGGCTTCAACGCCGATTTCTGGAAGATCCGACCGTCAGATCTGAACAAGTTTAATATGGTTTTTACTCAGTTCGTCGTGACGGTCGCACTCGTGGTCTCGGATCTTCGAGATCAGGCTCGGATTGAAAGGTGATATTTCTGGCCCTATTTCTGTGCAATTTACACTGCAGAAAAGGGGCACTGAGCTATTCGTGCGTTTCATGATCCCAATTCAACTGGACTTCAATTATTTTCATTAATTTATTTATTTTCAAAATTCAAGTTCTTACATCTCTCCCACCAAAAAGGAAGTTTCGTCCCTGAAACTTAACACAACTTAAGAATCAAATAACTAGGGAAAATGCTCCATCATGGTTCCCCCATTGTACGTTGTCGTAGGGGATCGATCTGTTCCTCAGCTTCTTCTCATCTCGAGCCAGGGTTTTCAGTGGTGTCTCAGTAAGGATGTCCTTAATTTACCGTTATCTGGAACACACCAACGGCCCCTGAATCGGATAGAGCCATCGGCGTGCAGTTGGTGGTTCGTCAGTCTGTCCCAGTGGTATCAGTTCACGAATCTTATGGGAGGAGGGGTCCGACTGCTGTCCCTCCTTTAGGCGATCAAGCAGGGTAGACTGCACTACCACTTATTTCTATTATCGAATCAGTTGCAAGATCTGGCGAGATCAACGTGGCTAGTGACCGCAAGATCGAACGAATGTCTATATTAATGACAAATACAATCTGTCCACTATGTACACGACTATCTGAGACCTACCCAAGGTCCAATATGGTCTGGAATATCAATGCTGAAACTATAACATCGTTGTCCAAAGACAACCTTGGAAACTAAATTTAAGTAAGCAGACAAATAGACCCAATCATGATATTCCCCTTTACAGGGTGGGGTATTTCCTCAGCTCTTTCGACAGTACGTTGTCTGCAGCCAATGTGCTTATCAAAAGAAAAGTGAAATACCATAATCCGTCGCCAACATCAAGTTGGGGACACGACTCGTAGTGTGAAAATACACCGGAGCTCCTAACGATCAGACAAATACCCCGCGCTCTCACGACATAAGTCATCCTAGGGTTCATCCTAACCAGTTCCTAATCATCTTTTCCTAGGTACCGTATACCTATGTCTCTGATACCATCTAATCTGTCACGCCCCGAGTTTTAAAAATCAGGTCTGAAATTTTTTTTTTGAAATCAGAGTTTGCAAACTGGGCGCAACAGACCGCCACACGTATAGAAGACTCTCTATCCCAAGGACAAAGACTCCCCTATACATGCACGGCTAAAAATCATCATCAGAGATCAACAGATATATCAGCAACTAATCTAATCTACTCAGCAGGAATAATCAAAATTAAGTTATTACATCATCAGTTTTAAATGTCTAAATCACGATAAACTGGAATGAAATGCGGAAAGTAAATGTCTGCCGAAGTCGTCGATATATAATGCTCATGGGGACAGCTCTATCGTAATCGGCTCACTGGATCGTCCCGACATCTCACCACCCGACGGACCTACAACAGTCACCCGAGGGTGTGAGATACACCGGAGTGCATCCCAGTGGGCACGACGAGCCGAGCTTCAGCTAATCGTACCTACTGGGTACTAAAATCTGCGGATAGTAAGAGTCAACAGGAAATGCTGGAAAGCATAGAGGTCTACTAGTAATCAGAATAAGAACTGCAGGTAAGTATACTGGAATCAATCATAAAACTGTAGATCATACATGCTGGAAAACATAAACGTCCACTCATAATCAAAATCCATAGATGAGCTAACTAGGCAAGTAATCAATCATAAGCTGGCATATGAAATGAACTGGCATGAAGCATAATCAAGTGACAGTACATATACAAGTACGGAAAATACCAGAACCAATCCAATATAACAGAACAGTACTAGGTACTGAAAGGCATGCTAGAACATGGGAGTATATGATCTATGCATCAATCACAAGAATATCAAGCACCCAACCAATGCCATTATTGGTCACGGGGACCTCAGGCTCATACCACTCTCTGCACCTATCCCACTGACATAACCCCGCACCCATATGTGCTATCTGGGGCTCACGGGTCCTTCCTCCAGACCACTTTACCGGTAAAGAACAATAGCCACGGGGAGCGACCCCGGCAATGTTCGTGAAGTACAGCAGTGCATGGCAAGTCACAATGATCAGTCTCACGGTCTAGTGACCGAGTAGTCGGCACACGCCGAAATCCCAACAGGGAATCATCTGTCTATATCTATCCATCGAAATCAATCAATCATGTATATCGAGTAGTGTCTATCAATCAGGATCAATCAATCATGCATATCGAGTAGTGTCTATCAATCAGGATCAATCAATCATGCATATTGAGTAGTGTCTATCAATCAGGATCAATCAATCATGCATATCGACGTATATCAAGAAATATCTCAATGACAGGAATCAACAGGTATCATCTAATCATGCAAATCTATATCTCAATCAATCAGGATCAGTCAGGAATAATCAGGGAGTATGTATATGTTAATCAGCTGATCGTGACAAGAAATCTCAATCACAGGTCTAATCAGGTCAATGTCAACAGTGACATCATGATATGTCAAGATAGGTCATATAATCAGCGGGGAAGTCAAAAACAGGGGTCCGACTGGACTAAAGCAACCAGAGGGCCAAAAAGCTAGCCCGGACCGAAGATAACCCACCTGGATGACGGCAGATCCTCGAACTCCCGCTCGGCTACTGGGAGGCTGGTGCTGAACAACTGGGCCCTGAACAGAAAGCTATGATCAATAATAAACTCACACAACCCTTTCCCGACGACGCCACACTAACAGAAGGCTTAAACGGGTTAAATCGGTCAATTCGTCGATCGATATCTGATTCCTGGTCAACGGGGACCATCGGAACCCTAACAAAATGGCCAGGTGGTGCGTAACTACTGTCTGGGGTCAGCCAGGGTGGCAAATTTACAAGTGGGTCCATAAAGTATCAACAGTTGCATAGTAATCTTAGTTTATTTGGCTATTTCGGCTCGTTCTTACAATCCGGGGATCCGACGACGACGCCGTAAGTTCCAGCGCGTCCGTTATGTCGAGACGGATCCCGTGCTCACAAGGTTGGGCTGGCACGGGGCCCAATTTCAAAGTTGGCCCAAGATCTACTAGTGTCCCATTTTGCTACTTTCATAAAACTTGATTTTTAATTGATCTTACAGCAAGTTAGCTAGAGCATGATACTAAGCAGAGACAGAGAAGTGGTGTGCTCACCTTGCGCGTGCCGGAGGCCGGCCGGAAGGATGGCCGGAGCAAGGTAGTGCTCCAACAAGATCTCGGGTTCAGGCTTTCTTGGAAAAACTCGCTGCCAAGCTCCTACAAAGGTGAGCACCAGATAGCTGAGGGTCCCAGGAGGTCTCGGGTCCAAGCTGGGTCGGCCGGCGGCGGCCGGAGGCGGCGACGGCCGGGGGTGAGCCCGAAACCTACAATTCGGGTGCAAGTTGGAACCTCGGTTACAGAAGTACCCTAGGCCAAAACCAAGATGGTGGGGATCCCAAATGGGTTGATTGGATCTTACCTGGGTGGTCGCCGGGGTCCCGGATCGCCGGAGTTGGCCGGAGGGGAGCCCGAGTGCACAATCGGGTGCAACCCTGGAACCAGAAAACCCCACGTTAAGAGGGGCCATGCAAGATCATGGGAGGGCTCCTACCGACCACAGAAACTCACCTGGGTGGTTCCCGGTGACTAAGGAGCGCCGGCAAGGCGGCGCCGGAGGAGCTCGGTTTAACTCCAAGGTCGCTAATGGCGGTTTCCGGCGCGGCGGTTCCGGGCGGGAGCAACTTGGACCAAAAGGTTCTACTCCCCACCACGAAGCTCGGTGCAGTGGTGGCCGGCGCCGGAATGCGACGGCGGCGCCGGACGGCCGAGATCGGCCGAGATGGAGAAAACCCGGTTTCTAGGGCACGGTTGTGCGGTCTCGATCTCCAACCGATCACGATGGGACTTCGTAGAGACGTTGCAGTTGTCGTGAGGAGCCGATTCAACGGTTCCGATCTTGGGCTGGACGGTCGGATGAAGGCGGCAATTGGCGGCGGTCCAGAAAACGATAATCCGGCGGGGTTGGCTCCCGCCGGCGATCGGGACGGCGGCCGCGGCTGGGCCTGCACCCGAGGAGTCCACTCGGTGTCAGGAATCTCATGGTCATGCCCAAATGCCCGAGAGAAAAGAAGTGTCCCAAGAACTCACCTTCGCCGGAAAAGTGGAGGAAGAAAAGGTCTTTCCCGCGGCGGCGCGCGGCGGCGGCGGACCTCGGGTTCACCTCCACTCGGCTTCTGCTACACCGAGGGTCTCTCCGGAGAAGTTTGGGACCATCCAAAGCTCCTGTGTGGATCTCACTCTCTCCAACCCGAGAGGAAGAAGGTTCAGCCTCCTTTATCTCCGGCGAGGGGAGGCGCGGCCGGTGCGGGGAAGCTCCGGGGAACGCGGCCGAGGAGAGGGTGTTGTTGAGTTTTGCGGCTGAGGGGCTCGTGTTGCAGGGTTAGGGTTTGTAGAACCCTAGTCGTATGTGCATGCATATATGTATAGGGGCGGTCATCTTGCATTTTAGCCCCTCATCTCTCCATATCTACAGCCCGGTCTCTCACAGTATGCCCTAATTACACCATGGTACCTCAATAGACCAGTGGCACGCTAATCGAGGCAGGTTCCATAGGGGTTATTGCGCAAAACGGCATATTTTCACTGTATTTCACACTTTTCGAGGCGATCCGGTCGCCGAAACGGAAAATGGACTGCGCCATGACGTCCGGCTCGACGAGACCTATCAGGTAGCGATCTCTGATTTTCGCAAAACTGCCCGGATAAAATCTCGGTCCATAATAACTGTGTCAAAATACAGTTTTCGTGCTTTTCGAGACTCCAGGGTCGTCAAACGGAAATTCCGTCAGCGCCATTGCGTCCAGAATGACGAAACCGTTCGAAACGACTACCTGAAGTGCTATGATCGGATTCCGGACAGTGAATTGGCTCAACGTTGGTGCTAGGGGATCCAATTTTTTGGGTTTACTGTTCATTGTACCTGCGACTTAAGTCGCGGGTCCCGCCGGCTTCAACGCCGATTTCTGGAAGATCCGACCGTCAGATCTGAACAAGTTTAATATGGTTTTTACTCAGTTCGTCGTGACGGTCGCACTCGTGGTCTCGGATCTTCGAGATCAGGCTCGAATTGAAAGGTGATATTTCTGGCCCTATTTCTGTGCAATTTACACTGCAGAAAAGGGGCACTGAGCTATTCGTGCGTTTCATGATCCCAATTCAACTGGACTTCAATCATTTTCATTAATTTATTTATTTTCAAAATTCAAGTTCTTACATATATCTACTATTCGATAGATTTACAAAAAAAACTGTATGAAATTAATCTAAATAAAAATATGCTAAATTATGTAGCGGTAGATTAAAGTTTACTCTTCTTCTTCTTTTTTTTTTTTTTTTTTTTTTTGAGTTTATATGTAGATCTCTCTCTTTCTCTCTTGATCAAACCTGCAATTTCAAGGATGGATCCGGGCCCCGGGGTTGTTCACTCCACTATACGTGATTCTGGAACCCTCTAATAATCCTCTAGACTATCACTCCAGGCTTCTTTAAGTCCAGTTATGAATGAACCGGAAAATTCTCCTTGTAGAAATCCTAAAATGTTTGATATTTTGAGCTCCTAATGCTAAAAAATAGGATTTAGAGACAAAACTAAAGCAAAAGAAATAGTTTGGCGACCGAGGATATAATTTACCTTTCTTATAAAACTAATATTTCTTGAATCATTGATTACTTTTAAATTAAGTTTCTCAGTTAAAAAGGAAAAAAGAAAAAGTAAAAGAAAAGACTCAGGCCGCGTACTAACCGTTCCATGCGCAGGTGATAGTACCCAGGTCTCCAGTTTGAATTTCGCGCCCATTTCACTGGTAGCTCTACAAATATAGAAAAAAAAGGCAGAGTGCAGAGAGCAGCAATACACTGGAAAAAAAAGGCAGAGCGATAAAATAAAATCATAGTTAGTTGTCAACAGAGAGCATTACACTGATAATGGCTAATACACACAGCAAAAAATTGCATGTTAATTATTCAGTTCCAATAACCCTTTTCTTAACAAACTGTTCTTTATTGAGACTTTTCACATCCATCCATTATTGACGCTTGTCATGTAAGCTGCAGAAAAAGAAAAAAAAAAAAAAAAAAAAACCCTTAAAACCCTTTTCCTTGCAGTTTCCCATAGCAGCACTTCACTACCTGGTTCAATTTGTTACATCTATCCAGCATAGAAATCAAAAATAAATTGTCACATTTAAAACTGCCTGGTGCTTTATGTTAAGCCATGCGGATCATCCATCCACAGTATATTAGGAATGGCAGGTTGGCGCCCGGTTCAGTTTCGTGCCAGCATGTAAGTTGAGTTAGTTTGCGAGCTCATTTGTCATTTCTAACTTACCGCCGTCGACGACGTAACCGTACGGTATAACAAAATATAAATCACGAAATAGTAAAGTGTAACAGACAACCTGAAACCTCAGGTAAACCCTACAGTTGTTCCTTAAATTAATCGTCTTTCTATCAATCTGTAAAACTAAGTATCACCTGCTATGGATGTTCTGTAAGCTTTCACTTTCCAATCATTTTACACGGCATACCATCCACACAACAAATTATTTACAAGGCATAATGAAACAATAGCAAAGCGCCCTCTCAAAGCCGTCTCACTAACAACTTTGAAATTCAGTTTCAAAGTTGGCCGTCTCACCATCTGTCTCCTCTGTCTCTCTTCATCAATTTTTTCTTTATCCAGCAATGGTGTCGTTGCAAAGAAAATCAGCCGCTTAAACCACCGGGAATGTCGTGAACTCAAATATTACCAGATTCACTCAGACAAACTTAGGCCCCGTTTATCTTAGTGCTTCTTAAGGTCACTTTATCCTCATGAAGCCTGATACTTCTACCAAGAATTCATGAAGGTTCTTTCTGAATCTCTGCCGGTTCAGCCTGTTGAGCGAGGAGGAGAGCTGGTTTGAACTTATGAGAGAATGAAATGCGCTTGTGAGCCTTGATTTCAGAGCAGGAACTGGCTGCCTCTCCAGAAGTTCTTGCACCAACCTCTGCAGAACACGGGTTTCGATATTTTTACACATAATACAGTAGTGAATTACATTTTATTGGCTACAGTAATTTTAGGATGTTTCACATAGGTTGTATGCAAGGATTTAAGTACCGGGACACGGGGTTGTGTCAAAATTAAGAAAAAGAGCTAAGCTGTCATTAGTAATCACCAGAACAAATTAAGTCCTGTGGGAAAAGATATATACCACGAGCAGATAGTCCTTCCATTATGTTAACTGTATCTTAACTAATAGTACCTTAATTCACATAATTGGGAAAGCAAAGGGACTGTCGCCAAGTAATATAAGCAGCAAGCCCAACAGTCGTTTTCTTGTCATGCATATGCATGTGTATGCTTTTGTATGTCTTTTTTTCATTCTTTTCCCCTTAAGGTGCGTGCGCGCTTGTATGTGTGTGAATGAGAGAGAGAGAGAGAGAGAGGACCTGGTATAAGTCTTGCTCACACAAAAGCAAAGGAAGCAGCGCATCTGCTGCACAGCCAGCAAGGTCCATTCTGCACCATCAAATGTAGCACGAAACATAATTAAACATTCTACAACATCAAATGTGGCACAAAACGTAATTAAAAAGCACTTCCAGAAAAAATTTAACGCAAGCTGCAAAGAGTGTAATTGGGATTATCAGTTCCCAAAACAAAGTCTGTTTCCAGTACACTCCGGATGAGAAGGATGAATCAATTGCTTAAAATCAGTTCATTCAACATTCTAACCTTAAGTCCTCAAACAGAAGTAACTGCATCAGCAGCCTCAGGAAGTGGCTTGTTATGCTTTCCTGCAACTTCCCATTTGAACCCTGAGATTCCACGGCCTGTGCGCTCAGTCCTTCCTTGCCAGAAGATCTCTGTTTGAAATGGTAGGATGCAAGAGCATTTACTGCTGACAAACACTTCTCGAAAACATCAATGTCCTGCAACATGGAAATTCAACACCACTTCCTTGTAGAACATATAACGTGTACACTAACATGGAAAAACACAGTTAACCAAAGAAATAAAACTGCCAGATCCTAATCTAGTCTGACTGCTAGTATTGAAACTATAGGAGAAATGTTCGCCATTCTTTATCCTATATGTTGTTTGATGGCTTATGCATAGAGACTTGAATAGCTTGGTGGGGGCCACTAGTATAGTAAGCAAAGTTGGAGGTCGGCTACTCACATAACTATTTCACTTCCTTCAAAATTTATAACAATAGTCAACAAATATATAACAACAAAATAAAATTGTGATTTGTGCCGAAGTATTCTTTAGGAATTGCTTTGCTTAATAACAAGAGCCTTAATCTTCTTTAATATACATTAAATGTGAAAACTTTGGACTAGGCAATAATTCACTGCTCAGATATATGCCAACACACTACATCAAACCTAGATTACCTACAACGTTGATTGATCTGGTTCGCAGAATGGGAACCGGATCGTAGGACGCCACTCACTCTAAAGCATGGTACAACGGGGGTAGTCTTTTTGACACATTTTATAGGAACAAAAAGCATTTACTTGAAACACAAAGTGAAACAAAAAAAATAATAGATAAATGAACACATATATTCATACATATATATACTAAGTTACACGAATACATTATACATGTGTATATATTAGTCTCAATATGACTCCCGTATTAATTAAATAGGTTAGGATGGGATCACTTCAAGGATTTAAGTGCCGTGACACGGGGTCGTGCCGAAAACTTGCCGGCACGGTACGGCACGGTGAGTGCCGGGCCGGGCCGATGAGTGCCGGTCACAAAAAATATATGTGTGCCGACACATAATGGCATGAAATATTTATTTTTTTAAGCAACAAAATTTTCTAATTTATTATGTATCTTTATCAAATATTTTGAACTTTATCGAGAAAATTACTTAATAATATAAAGAAAAAAAAGTTTTGAATTGTGCCATCGGCACGGGGACTGTATCGTGCCGGTATCTTGTTAGCACGATACGGCACTCTGGATACGGTTCGTGTTGATGGATACTTAAATCCTTGAATCACTTGTTTTGCTACTCCAATTCACTAGCGATCCACAAACGGGATTGCGTGTTCCAATTCAAAATTCGAAGGGTGTTTTACGAATTACATAACCATGCATCAAACCACATAAATCAAAACCCAGTAAATTTTGATTTCGATGAATTTTGACTCATATGTTAAAGAGGCATGGAAGGATGGTCGAGGGAGCCTGCATGGAGGCACTAATTAATGATGTCTAGAAGTTTCTTCTGCTCTCCTTTTTCTCTCTTCTATATACCATGAAATTGCTCTTAAAGGAAGTATGAGAAAGATTGATTATAGTCACCTTCACTCGATTGCACATTCTACTGCCACCAACCTACTGAAAGCCTACTTGCACTAATCAACTTTCACACACTCAATTCATTATTAATATCATAGGAGACAAGATCATGTGAAGTGTGAAAGTGGGTGATGTAAAAAAGTATCATAAAAAACACTGCTGACTGATTCAAGTAAGTTGATAGTAGCTCATGAAAGTTGCTCACTACTCGGTCTTCCATGTAGAGAAGCAATATTTACAAGGACAAATAGCAAGAGTCATCAAAAGAATGCTCCCAAAAAACTATGTTTTAACTAAACAGAAGCTCAAGGAGATCAAACTTTGCCTATCTAACTCATCTTATTCAGATAATTATAACCTCTTAATATTCTCTCTACTGGTACAATCAATTCTTCAATTCCTGCATTGGTGCTGGCTTTAACATGACTGTAAGTAGATTATGGGTAATAACTGCAGGTTGATTTAATAATAGATTGTTCTGGTTGTAAATGAACTATGCTAGTAATAACATGGCACACAAATTTAGTTGATATAATTGTCCAAAAGTTTGGACGCTTAATGTCGAAGCACATGCAACATATTTTCCATTTGACTACCGCTAGATACAAAAGGGAAAAAAGAAATACAATACTGTTTTATATCCTAGTCATTATCATAGCCCATGCCTCTTACACTACGTGGATGGCTACATTTTAGTACTAGATCATCTGCCACTTGAAACAAAGAAAAAGAGAAGCATAAGAAGTAAAATAGGAGTATGCAGTAAAAAATCTACATACCTGATGTTGTATGCCAAAGTCAAGAGTCCTAATTATATGAGCAAAGGCATCCTTATTTAATTGAGCAACCTTCTCTGGGTACACTTCCAACATGTGCGACACAAGTGCAAAATACTGCAAAGTAGGAAGATAATCTTGTGGAGCATCAGATAAGTAATATATTTTTCTTTATAACAAATCAGAATAAAAAACATACATCGCGGCTAAGTTTAGGGTATTTAAGAAGGTCCAAAGATATCAATGGGGTAACAATGTGGAGACCAACATAGATAACCTGCAAAACATAGTATGAGATTTCATGGATCGCGGAAGCCAGAAAATAGCAGATAGGATTAGTAAATAGTTACCTCAGCAATATCTGTAGTATTTTCGTCATCACCAACTGATGAAAAATCAACCTGCATTTTAGCAATTATCACAATTTAGTTGTGGGAAAGCTATTTCCACTATATCCAGCTTAAGGGTTTGTAGGTTACCAAATCTTTTGAACAGATGTTTGAGAGAAGCTGAAGCAAAGCACGTAAATCCTTGTACTTCTCCACCTGTGCCTCACTCCGCAGGCTAGTAGAAAGAGAGAGTGATATCTAAGACAAGAAAATACATTCATAAGGGCAGTTAAGGCCGCACTATTAGAAGATTGATGCATCCGATCATACTTGCACATAAAACGCCCGACCAAAAAATTGAGATAGGAGCAAGGATTTAAGTATCCATCGGCACGGACCATATCCACCGTGCCGTACCGTGCCAACAAGATACCGGCACGATACAACCCTCGTGCCGATGGCACAGTTCAAAACCTTTTTTTCTTAAATTTACTAAGTAATTTTCTCAATAAAGTTCAAAATATTTGATAAAGATATATAATAAGCAATTAAAAAATTTTATTGCCAAAGAAAATAAATATTTCATGCCATTATGTGTCGGCACGCATGTATTTTTTGTGACCGGTACTCATCGGCACAGATCGGCACGCACCGTGCCGTACCGTGCCGGCAAGTTTTCGGCACGACCCCATGCCACGGCACTTAAATCCTTGGATAGGAGTTACACAGTACATCTTAACATAATATCTAGTTGGTTGATTAGTTCACTGCATGAACTAGTAATTTGAGTTTTAAACAGTATACTTTGTTCTGCATCAATATTTATGTTCTTACGAGATGAAACCATTTTCTTGTTAATATGTATAAATGGTTGGTTGAGAACAGTTTGTAGAAAAAACCCCAACTTAGAAGGAAAGTCCAAACTGAATTGCAAAGCTGAACTGATCCAAATTAGATTCAAATTGGTTCGGCTCAATTAGAATGCCAGCTCAGTTCGGTTTCATCCTCATTATGGTTAAATTGATTATTTTGATTCAGTTGCTAAAAACCCAGAAAACTAAACCAAGCACAACATGAGCAAGTTAGGATGTGTAATATCATCACCATGTGTCAAATTTAATCTAATATTTACAAATTAAAGGCCAGCCACCAGAATGAAAGTAAATTTAAGATGTAGAACACAGAAGATCAACAATAGTTCAGTTTTGACAATTTTAGGTGACTCTTCAACAATGCTTCTATATATTTCTGAATAATTTATCATCCTACAGTTAATATTTATACTCTCCATATGAAGGTTTACACATCAACCTATGGGAGACACCTTCTCTGTGATATCCCAGTAGTCCCACATCGGATGGGAATGGGGCTATGATTGAGTATATAAGAGACATGAACACTAATAATAATTATTGGGCTTAAGCATTTTGGGGCTGTGGTTTGAACCCAAAGAGTTATTATTGCTAGTGGGCCGGATCGTTATAGACACCTTCAAGAGAAAGGACGTGTAACATCATGTCTTCTATCATGCTTTCATTAATCCATAAATATTATTCAACTTCCGCAAAGGTTTCTAACAAACAATGGGTGCTGGAATAATCGCACAGGACTCTGAAATATAGTAATCATATCGAGTATCATATTGAGGTGGAGAAAGGAAAGCACTTTACCTTACCAATATTATTGCAGGAGTATATCTGAAGCAATCTCAAGCAGAAGTTGATCAAAATTGATGTTTCTTTACCACCAAGGTACACAACTTGTCCATCCACAAAGTCAACTACAAACTTCAGTATCAGGTACACGACTGCAGACTGAAAGCCAATACAGCATCACATATGAAATT
The DNA here is from genome assembly GCA_029204045.2 of Tillandsia leiboldiana. NCBI lineage: Eukaryota > Viridiplantae > Streptophyta > Magnoliopsida > Poales > Bromeliaceae > Tillandsia > Tillandsia leiboldiana. The sequence goes on along the minus strand of CM055069.1, from coordinate 46,218,488 downwards.
AGCACCCGGTTGTACCATGGCATCAAAGCTAGGGAAGTCAACCGATATTGATACCCGACATTTTATCCAAACCCGAACCAAACAGGGTGGTTTTAAGCAAAGCTAGATGGGGATGGATTCAGTTATGGGGGGAATAACCAGAAGTCGGCAGATTCAGTTTCAGTTATAGTTTTTAGCTATGCCTGACCTGAATGGGAACCCAAAACCGAAACTAGGCCTGAATTGGAGCTTGCATAAAAGTCAGTAATAGATACTGTGTCTTTATATTCAATAGTTTGGTATGAAATGTTATAGTTATCTTCATGTTATGGTTGTGAAACTTGCTTATTGCTGTTTAGTTAATCTGCTTCTGTTAATGATATGGTTAGGACAAAATGGCTGTCATTAAATATCTAGTAATGATAGAATAGGTTTTGAGTTGAATAAACATTAAATGTTAGGACTAATATTGTTGTGCGTTTAAATCTCTTTTTAATCTCCGTTAATGCTAGAACAGATTTTAAATCTCTATTAACAATTAAATCAGTTTTTCAGTGTTGGGTACAGGTTTTGGTTTCGGATTTGGATTTCTAAAATTGTTCGGTGCTGGACTATGTTTCGCTTTCAGTTCTTCTAAAAACCACCCTGAATCCGCTTTATTAACATCCCTATTCAAAGAAGAATTTTCAAAATATAAAACAAAATAAAGGTACACCATGACAGGAAGTCCAGAGAAAGGATATCCTGGTGTACAAAGCTCACCTGATTTTTGTATGCTTCTAGAAGAGTTAATAAAGGGTTCATCATGCTATGGCCCATCTCAAACAAAGCTTTTTGAGTTCGAGGCTGAGTAGCTCTAGCTGCTCCCCTCAACCGTTCCAGCAAGCAACTGACCTATACAAATCTTTATGTTAAGGCTTGCTTTACAATAGTACCTTCAGATACTGTCAGAGTATACTAACCATATATATTGCATCTGCTTGCTGTGCAACAGCCTTGAGATCATTCCTGCTGGAGTTATCTACAAGGCATGCTACGATTGGTCCCAAGAGATCTCTCAAATACCTATAAAGCATCCAACACAGATACGCTTAGGATATCTATGCTTGTAATTGTTTAGTTAGAAGAATAGTGCTCAAAATAGACTCACTGAACAGATGCCTCAGAATCTTTTATGAAGGAAGCTGCACAAACAAGTGTTTCTGCAAGGGAACGCTGTGAGAAGATGTCAGATAAGCATGAAAGATTTTCATAATGCAACAATGTGAGGAGAAAAAGCATTCAATATAGAGAGTAGCTCTTACTTGTATACGAGAATTTACTGAAAATAAGGCTCTTTCATTTGCAAAAGCTCTTGCAAGATCACGCCAGGAGTCCTGAAAAGTATAAAAGAAAATTATGACAATCTGGACAGGAAAGAGACGGGAACAAATGAAAGTCTGCCAATAAGTTCAAAAATTAGAGAAGGCTGGCTAATCATCAACTTAGCCATTTTTCACCAACGATGCAGCACATCTAGTCCTTTACTGGTGTGGCATACTTATTGCCTGTTATAGTACTGCTTAAACTAAGCATGAGTCTTCTTTAGTTCTACCAGTTTCCCTTTTAATGTCTTTTTTGTTTTTCCAGCTTCATTGAACTTTGAAGTCAGATGTCTTGAATAGCCCAACAATAAATGAAGCGAAAATATTAACAAAGAGAAAGGTCTCTAAATGTAAAATAGCAAAGGAAATTATACTAACAACACACTTGTTTTTTGAGTAGACGATAATTCTTTATTATAGATATGCACCAAACTAACATATAGATCAACATATAATGTATATGAGCTGCCAATAACAGGAAGATCACATTGAACAAGCAAAAATTATGGCCCTGATAGACATGCATGTCAATCCAAGAATTCACAAAACATTATAAAAATGAAAAGTAAATTGAGAGGAAGAAGGGAAGCACAAATTTTCAGCTCATTTAAAGATCGATTCAGAGGTACTATCACATAGTATTCAGGATTCAGAAGTAACAATAAAGCTGCAGCAATATATACTGAAATATAACAATAGATAGCTTGTTGGCTGTATGTGGATGCCAGCTAAGAACAACTGAATAAACATGATCATACGTTTGAAAGTGCAAAAACAACTGTGAAAGTTCAGCTAACTTGGCAAGCAGCACGCTGCACCTTCATAGTATGTGATTCATGTGCAAGGAAAAAGTCTCATTCATGGTAACAATTAACTTGGCCTCACCAGTAGAAGCAGCCGGAAAGAGATCTGCTTATGTCGAACAAGTGCCGCAAGAAGTTTTTGGCATGTGAGTGCCTGACAAAAGGACTAAAGATATTAGATATGCCTCCCAACAGCCAGTAAGCAAAAAGATACAGTAAAATTGTATACAATAATTTTGAAATAAAAAATAACCGACAAATTACGAAGTAGTCAATTTCAATTACATCAAGCTAAGATTCTCTTAGAAAGAGTAATATCTTGCTGAATCTCAAAAATTCAAGTCACAGTGGTTCTTCTCAAAAACTCCATTGATCAAGAAATTAACATAACTACTGAACAATGCTGAACAACACATATATTATTTAATCACGTGTATACATACGTGCATGTGTGGTGCGTAGGTGTTTAACTAACTGTTTTGCAAAAGAGATACTTGTATCCAAGTTCACAAATCATAGCATAGAAGTGTTTGGACATAGCCTGTAGACAATGCTAGAGGTCCACGCAAAGCAGAAACTACTCTTTTTTTGGAGAAAAGCATTATGAGAAGAGTCTAAATCAAATTGAAACATATACCTGCAACTCATTCTCTCCAGTATACAAAGTAAGAGTGGCCATAGAAATGCGAACAACAGAATCAAGCACAAAATCTGCTTGATTATGCTCCACTGCAAAAGTTAGTAAAATCTTTCTAGAAGATTGAGACTCATGTTGACTCCCATCATCATGATATGTTGTGTTGATTTGTTCCTTGCTCATGCCAAGCGGAAGCAAATATGTAGCAACCCATCTAGCAAGGAACCATATCACAGCCTATGCAAAAAAATGAATGTTAGAATCAAAAGGCCGATATAAGATAGGTAAAATGACCCTGCCAATAGTTTTGTGTTCTTCTACAATCAAAGAAGAAACTAATGAGCGCGCTAAAATTCTTCCATATTTACAGAAGGACAGTCTAGTGCACAAGGTTCTCACGATCTATGGGTCCACGGAGGTCTGATGTACAGTGTTACCCCATATCCCCATATATAGAGGTCATTTCCATGATTTGAGCCATGAGACAAGCCATGAAACGGGCAAAGTTCATCGTCTTGTAAATATTATGGTGGAAATGAATCAACATATTGCAGGCTTTTTGCACTTAAATATATTATCCAGAGGTTGGAGTGTGGACTGGGTGATACTAAGAGTTATCGCTACGTAAAGTATACTGAACAGCAGAGGCAATCATCTAATTTGTTTTATAAAAGTTATCTATCTATCTATCTATCTATCTATATATATATATATATATATATAATTGAGCTCATATGCATTTAAAAGCGCCAAGTCATTGGTTCTTGTAGGCTTTCGACCTTTGGATGAAGATTTGTAGGATTAGGATAATAGTGGTTCCCTAGGGTTTAGTGGGTGGTTGGTAGAATAGCATGATCTAAGGGTAGAATTGGTCAAAGGTATAAATCTAACAGTGGAAAACTTGCAAGCATCAAGTGCTTGGTGCTTTTAAAAGCACCATAGCCGGACACACACACACTCTCTCTCTCTCTCTCTCTCTCTCTCTCTCTCTCCTCTCTCTCTCTCTCTCTCTCTCTCTCTATATATATATATATATATATATATATATAGAACTAAGCTGGAATACTATTGATAGCACCAAGTCATTGGTGCTACCAATTTTTTAGCCCTTGGATTAAGGGATGTGCGGTTAGGGTGATAGTGGTCCTCTAGGATTTATTGGGTGGTTGGTTGAATAATAAATATCCTATGGGACAGCTATAATCCCACCCACACATCCTTTCATCCAAGGGCTGGAAACTTGATAGTACCAATTGCTTGGTGCTATCGGTAGTACTCCAGCCGGACACTCTCTCTCTCTCTCTCTCTCTCTCTCTCTCTCTCTCTCTCTCTCTCTCTCTCTCTCTATATATATATATATATATATATATATATATATGTATGTATATCTATATAGAGTTGAGATGGAATGCTATCGATAGCAAACGGGCTCCGTTGCCACCCATTTGTTTTCGATGATGGAGCTTCCAAAACGACGATCGATACCGTTAACTATGATCTACACCATTTAAACTATTTGAAAATTAAATTTCATGCTTTTTTATATTATTTTCTTGTCCATCAAGTGGACACAAAAATGAACGGCTGAAAATGAATATCCTTCATAAAGTAATGATAGGAGTGCTGTAATTAAGATCAAGAATATAGATCTTGTTTTTAATAGTCTAAAAATTTTTTTAACCAAAATTTAATTAATTTAGAATTCTTTATACCGTTAAACTAGTAAAAGACTCGTACCATTAAAATTACAAATTTTGCAACCCTTTGATCATTAGGTCAACGATGTCGAAAAGATTTGAAATTTAATTTCTAAGTTTAAATAGTCTAGATCATATTCAACCGTGCCGATCATCGATTTGGATGCTCTATATATATATATATATAATTAAAACTATGTAATTCATATTCAACATATCAAACAGATTTTGCATGAAACATGCCAAAGACTACCTCCATTAGTCGAGGACTAAAGTACATTGATCTCATTTCTGTATCCAAACACTGCCTGGAAAATTGTATAATTGACCTGCATAAACAAAGCAAGAGCCATGCACAATGATAACAAAATGATAAATCAAAATATGGCACTGGTACAATGGAAACAAAAAAAAGGAAAAAAATCCAATCAGCACATATAAGAGAAATATCAACAACTCAGCTACGGTCCCAGTGATGTGGGATCCTAGGAGAGAGCACTAGGAGACAACCATATCCGCCAACTGCATGAAATGGCTGCTACCAAGACTAGAACCTTCAACATATGGTTGCAAACCCAAGACTTCTACCATAGCACCAGCACTCACAAAGGAAATACAAAACTTCATGGTTTGATATTCTATTTAGGGACTAAAATAAACCAATATTGTCCTCAGATGCTACAAAAAGATGACAAGATTAAGTTAGATCATCTAGATCCTAACCGTATTTGAGTACTGCAACAGGTCCCCCAAAATGCTGCCCTTACTGGGCTGCTACTACGCTGACGTACATAATGTGGAGGGCTTTGATTGGCTCAAGCACGCAATTGTCCCATACAAGGTTGCCCGCACATCACATCCATAGGGAACATGTTGTGAGGGTTTCCTAACTGCATTTGCATAGTGTTCTATGCCCAACCACAGTCTATAGCAGTCAGAGTCATTGATACACACCCCTTGTGCTTTCTACTAATTTTTTTAACTTCTTCAGCTTCCTCTCAAACTCCAATACATCCTTAGTTCCATTTAATTAATGCCCTTCAAAGGCTGCACGTGCATCTCATTTTACATAAAGCAGAAGTAATGCATCAAGGTTGAACTAAAATGTCAAGCAACAACACAAATAGCAGTTTTAAAAGGTTTATGAAAGGCTTAGGACTGCAGATATAAAGTGCTCAGAGGACTTCGATGAAATATCTCAGGAAGAAGACGTCATTTGCTGCATTATATCAGAAGCAAAACAGTACTGTTAAAATCCAGAATTTGAGCATGGTTTTGAATGATCAGATTTGGGACTGAATGTGCTTGCTTTCTTATGACTAAATTCTGTATAGCCACATTTTCTTTTCTTTTCTTTTCTTAAACTACACTCAGCAACTGACAAGAATAAAGTGACTGAAAAGTGAAAAGTAAGATCATACCAGGACAATGCAACAACAGGATGATGTGCTGCTTCAACAACATTCAAAAAACCAGTTTGTAAGGCTTCTGGAACCTGTTAAGTAAATTATCAATACTTTCCGTCGATACCAATATATAATGACTACTGCAGACTTAACAAGATAGCAAATCAAATAAAACATGTTGGAGTATTTACAAGTGCAGTCTCGCCTTCGCCTGAATCAGTGAGAACATGACCAGTTATCAATAAGAGCCAATATAGTTCTTCCAACGTTTGAGTGCTTTCATTTCCAGAAATTCTCTGCTAAGAAATTATGAGAACATTAGAATGCATTAATTTCAGTACATAACAACAATTGGAAATAGTGCAGACTGAAGACTAGCTCTACATATGAAGAGCGGCTACTTGTTACCCAAAAGATGTCAGTACATCAGAAATAAATGGTTAACATTTCAATACATCTCACAAGAATAATAGTGCAGAATGCAGTCCTATTTTATTTCTCCAGAGGATGATATCAGATATTTAGCACTTCCAGCTTATTCTAATTTGTCATATATTAACAAAAATTTGGACATAGAAGAAATTAATACGACAAGGAAAAATAAGAAAACACCGGAAAGGAAATTAGATTAGAACCAAGAAAAATTCCGCCATAGACATGGAATATAATGACTACAGATACGATGTCTGCAATAAACTATACAATATTATCATGAATAAGATTTTCAATTAACTATCTCGTACATGACTTACAATGGGCGAAAGATTAGCTTCTCACAAATCAAGAGGTTGCACAGATAAAAGAAATCTGGATAAAGTTTCACTATTAAAAAAGAACTTATAACATAATGAATGAGTCAAAACAAGTTTGATGACCTGACTCAGCAAGGAAAATCGTTCTGAAAACAGTCGTACAAGAAAAGGAACAGTCATGTCAGCTGCTGCACGTGCAATGAGAGCATACGAGGCTAACCTTTCATCTCGTTCTGCAAACCAGAGAGATTCAAAGATGGAAAATATTGCAGACTAGAGAGAACATCACATGAAAATTGCCACAAGAGAAAAACTGCAGCATTTATTTACTTCGTCTTTGTAGGAAACATCAAAATTATTACATACTTGAAACAGAAGCATGAAAGTACTCCGTATCATCATTTTCATCAAGGGCAGAGTCAGCAGCAGCTATAACAAAGAAACCACAAGTTTAAAGGTTTCAGATCCACTATCAGTTCACATAATAGAAACAAGCAAAATATTTATCATAAGTTCATACCCATGATATTTGACATGAACATTTAATTCCATTTAGCGATCTTCAAGGAAATGAAAACATTTATTAACTAAATAATACCTTTTAAATGTGACTCTACAATAGTATTAAATAAACTGGAAGCTGCAAATACTCCATCGTGGGAGAGTGTGGTCTTATCACCGTCAGTTTGCTGCATAAGGAAAATAAAAGGTAATGGTCAGCTAACAAGTCATCCCCAAAAAAAAAAAAAAAAAAAAGGCAAGAAGAAAATTTTCAATTGGTACGAAAAAGACAAGGAAACAAGAACAAGCAACAAAATAAAATCTACTTAAAAAAATAGTTTTGTTCTATAACCATTTAAAAGAACAAAAGCAACCACATTAGCCACAAGTGAACTAATATAAGCACGGAAAGTAACAGAAGAATGAAAATAATTGTCAAAGAAGAGAATAGGGCAAAAGACTTCAGGGTACCCCAAGTGTGACACTCCAAGTCTCCAACAATATATCAAGAGCATCAGCAGTCCACGTTTCCTCTTCATCCTGGTTGACTGTAAGGATCTTGACAACTTCAGAAGTCAAGGAGGACAGAACATGAATGGTACCATAAGGCCTGAAAAGTGAACCAAGACAATAAGGATATATATAGACCAATGAGACATGAAATGACACTACAGAGAAAAAAGGATTATGCAGTAAGCCAGTTTTGGTACAGGATTTGATTGTACCAAATTTCTGGTAGTCAGGCGAACAATCAAAAAAGATAAATTTGTATAAGGATGACAGCAACATTAGACAAATTAGCTCAGGAAAAAGTAATCTGCACTGCATCTATCAACTGACCTTAGAGACATTAGGAGGTTGTCAAAAAGCATGGTATTAGTTAAAGATACCATTGAAAGCAATGCATGGCAACCGTCAATGAACTCACTGGAAAAAGAAAATTAAGAACAAAAGGAGGCAATCATCAATATCAATTAACTTTATGAAATTTGACTGTTTATGCCGAAAGTGTAATGAAGCTCCAGAAAGGACCTTTCACTTTGTCCGGATTGAATCGATGCTGAAATAACATCAGGAGGATCAATCCACTGAATGATAGCTGACAATATTAGTACAATATGCTTAATTTGTGTCTCTCCATTATCTGAAAAATAAGAGATTGTTAGACCAATTTATCCAAGGTGAAATTGCAGAAATTAATTATGGTATTGACTATCAAGAAGAAAGAAGATTATCATTGGAAAAGAAGTTAAATTGCAGACTAGTAGATGACCAGAAACTCTACTAAGTAGGTGCAAGTGAAGCAAAAAAATCAATGTTCCCATGATTTTCTACTGTCTATACTACATACTCACCAATATGGAATATCTACATGAAACTGATACAGCAATTTGACAAATTCAAAAAAATCCTAAGATAAAATACATAAGGATTTTATCTTAGGATTTTAAACCTGTGTATGGCAGGAATATAAGAGTATTTTAAACATGTGTATGAATATAAGCCGAAGTAACATGACACAGAAAAGACATCTGATGTAAAATCTTCTGAATACATATGTTTTTACCAGAAGGAAACACGGCTCCTGACAAGGAGCAAAGTTGCACTATAAGTTGTCGAGCGGAAACTGCAATAGGAGAATCAATCCAAAGAGTGTCGTACGAACATTTTTCCCGGAGTGTAGCATAAAAATTCAAAAGCCAGCTAGTATGACCGCTTGATATCAAAACATCATTCCAAGTAGGCCCTGGCTACAAGTACCATAAAGGAGCAGAGTTACAAGCAATAAGATAAGACAAACATTGCATGCAATATATGAGAAAACAGGACCTACCTTTACCAAGGAACGATCGAATTTCCTCAGCATTACAGCGTCATTCCTAATCCCAGATGTCAATGTATTTATTCTAGAATGAGAGTTGTCAGGTTCATTAGCAGTATGCTTGAAATCCCAGTTCAAGATCTGAAACATGAGACGCAAGGCTGCAGAACAAACTTTTTCTTCTGGAACACTTGCAGGGTGTTCTAAAATTTTGTTTGAAACACTTAACAGAGCAGCTTGGGCCCAGCAGTAGAACTCCTTCCAGAATGAAAATTTATGTCATAAAAAAGAACCTTATAAACAAACAAATGCCCCCTAAAAGGTGTGTAAACAAAATACACTTTAAAGTTTAGGCATGAAGACCAACACATAGCGTGAAGGGAATTCAAAGTTCATAAAACCTTCAAATAGTTCATCTCCAGCAAAGATTGGCATTGCTCATGGAACTCTCTAGGAAGGCCCAAGGCAGAGGAGGTTGAAGGTGAGAATTCTGACACCTGGACCAAGAAAAGATGAATTTACTAACACAAAAAGCTGCAAGAACAGCAACGGACCTTCAAGCAAACACAGTTGATAATGGGTACCAAGGATTCCACAAAATTGATCCCTACAAACTGTGGGCCGGAGCCATGGTTGCCCATAATAGATTGCTTCACCTGAGAAGGCAATTGTTAGACATCTTCAAAAGAATTCTGAATTCTTGAGATATTTCAGATTAAAAGAACCTAAATTCAATTCCAAAAAACAGCTCATAACACAAAAAGTTGGAATGTCAGCTAAACAATTCTGTGAATCATACGGTGATACCTCAAAAAGAATAGCTGCCTTCTCCGCTTCAGGAAATTCTAGCCTATAAACAAACTCATACACATCAGAATATGCATGCAGAACACCAAATTTCCAAGCTTGAAAAGCCACAGCAGATCAAATTTAACATAGTGAGACGGAAAAAAAAGTCATTAAGAAAAGAATCATAGTGAAGAAATTCTTGTAACAAGATAGCATGTAAGATAATTGCAACGACCAAAACAAGCATAATCAGTTAGAATCAAGGATTTAAGTGCCGTGGCACGGGGTCGTGCCGAAAACTTGCCGGCACGGTGCGTGCCGAGCCGTGCCGATGAGTGCCAATCACAAAAAATACATACGTGCCAACACATAATAGTATGAAATATTTATTTTCTTTAGCAACAAATTTTTTAAATTGCTTATTATGTATCTTTATCAAATATTTTGAACTTTATTGAGAAAATTACTTAGTAAATTTAAGAAAAAAGGGTTTTGAATTATGCCATCGGCACGGGGGCTATATCGTGCCGGTATCTTGTTGGCACAGTACGGCACGGTGGATACGGCTCGTGCCGATGGATACTTAAATCCTTGGTTAGAATGCAAATTAAATATTATCATTATATAATTAGCCTGACATGTTCATCCCATTATAAGAGAGATTGCACAGCCAGCAGTTGTGCATAAGCCTCTCTCTCTCTTACCAGTCAATATAGACCATGGGAAAAACAATGTAGATTGAAGTAGACATTGAATTAGAATCTAGATATTGTCGAAGTTACTATTCATGCAATTCATGCAACCCTGTGACTTGGATGATCTCTTCTGTACATCAAACCCAATACGTGCAATGTTAAGTTTCTTTATGTCACTCGTTTCAGGATGACGCCCACTTTTTTAATGTGTCCAATATCCTCACACCCTTCCATTCTAGTTTATTTATGAGTTTCAAATGGTAAAGGAAGCCAATATATACTCAATTTACAATTGCAGAAAATCCCAGCTGGGAAGTTAGCATTAATCTAATCTGCTGATCCCCTAATAACCACTCGTGAGTCAAAGTCAACATCAAAGGTGAAGACAAGCTCAATGCAAGCAGACAGACTAAGTAGAAAGAGGGAAAAACTATGCTAGAAGGGCAGGAACTGTCAAAGAATATCAAGAATTATAGTCTTATATGGCTATTATAACCAATACAAGAAAGAAAACTAATGTGACAAAGACGAGCAGTCAAGCATCAATGAATATCATAATTTAAGACAATGAGAACCATTATTTAAGATAATCATATGCACAGGATTCCACCAGATGTGGAGGAACCCCCTAGAGCAAGAAGACCCAACCACATGATCAATTGCACTAAATGAGGCATAAAACTTTTGAGAGTGAAGTAACTTACCAGCCTCTTTTTAACAGTTGAGCAGCCACGGCAGAAACTTTTAATTGTACATAGGCATCCGGGGCACTCGCATGCTCCATGACATACTGCAGGCAGAATCTACAGTAGAAAGAAATGATTTTTCACTTACTCATATAACAGTACATTCATCTACAATGTATAATGAGCATACATGATCAAACTTCTTTTGTTCTCATCCGTCAGAATCCCCCATTCCCTTATTGCTGCATCTTCAATTGCTCTTGCAGCCTGAAACCTTGCATTCGGTACTTTAGAAGTTTCTGAAGAAGAGCAGCAACAGTTATGGAACCAATATAGATGTGGAAAAGCAACAAGAGAAAGGGATTGACTGAAGCCAACTGGTCCTTAAACAATCACCTTTAGACTCCACTCTGAAACAAGATAGCTCAATTTATATTCAAGCAGGCATTACACTCGTAAGAGTAATATGAAAAGCTCCATAACTAACAAATTAATCTGCAATAGATGATGTATTGCTTCATTTGATAGTAAAAAAGAATATAATCGCTACATGTTCAGGCATAGGCACTGACTTGCATTAAAACTCAAAAATTTGACATGATTCAACTTAACTTTACGCCACTCAAAGAGGAGTCAATTCAGTAAATTCGCAAAAGAAATCAATCTTGATCCATTATTCACTTATATTGTCGGCAAGATACGGCACAGTGCGTGCCGGGCCGGTGCGTGCCAGGTACAAAGAATACATGTGTGCTGACATAAAATGGTATTAAATATTTATTTTTTTTAGCACCAAAATATTACAATTTCTTATTATGTATCTTTATCAAATCTTTTGAACTTTATTGAGAAAATTACTTACTAATTTAAAAAAAAGAGAGTTTTGAGCTGTGCCATCGGCACGGCGGCTGTATTGTGCCGATATCTTATTGGCATGATACATCACATTTGATACGACTCGTGCCGATAGGCACTTAAATCCTTGGGCTAAATTTTTCTTAACTACCACTAATGTCAATTTTTGGCCTCTCTCTGCTTCTAATCACATCGCCTTGTTAAATTGTCTCTCTTTTCGAGAATTCTACATTATGCACGGCCATGCCTCGTTTTCGTGCTGACAATCATGCTCATGTAGATAAAAGTGAGAGAAGTGTCAATTAAAACTTGTGACCTACAGTTTGTTCAAATGGTTCAAGTCACAAAACAATATTCGGGGGGGAAGGATTTAAGGCTGCCTGCAGAACTTCCTGGCACATGCAGATATAAATATAGATGCACACCTATAGATAACTGATTTCAATATGAGCAACATAATCTCAATCATGTGATGATGTCAAGCTTAAGAAAATATACATCTATTTCTGATATAAGAAGTGATTAAGATCCCATATGACAGATTGAACTAAACAAGAAAATGCTTTGACATCTATAATTGAGAATTTAATGCAGCAGAAGACAATGATTACAAGAAAAGGTAGACCATAATGTCATAAAAGCACCAATAAATATATAATAAAAATTATTGACAAAGATCCTCCTTCAAAATTGTTGGTGAGGGCGTGAGGCTCTCTACGACTTGAAATCTTTGATCCGAATGAGGTGTATACATGGGAAATGAACTCGTAGATGCTATTATTCCTCCCTTCTTAAAGCATTTCAAACAGCTTAGCCCCGTGTTTATGCTTTTCTAAATTCACCATACAAATAAAATAACAGAAGCTACAAAAAAAGAAACCAATCCAAGAACCTGCATCTTTGCAATTATTATCAGGTTATAATAATCAAAGAGTAAAGCTCTGCAAGCGAACGTACCAAGAATGAATCGGCACGTCTTGTAAGGCATATGAGAAGAATGCAGAGACGCGATAACCGATTCTGCTTCAGCCGGATTCAAATGCATCTGCACAATCAAGAAATCAAATGAATAACCAAGAAATATGAAATTAATCCCTCTACCTTCACAAAATCTACAAATAATCCTGCTCTAACAAAAGAGAAGTGGGTTTTTTTTTTAACATTAATCGAGATTCTCAGTAAACACATTTGATGATTGATGGAAACCATAGCAAGAAATGATCGCGGAGTCCAGGAGGGTTTACGACGGGGGAAGAGAGTAACCTGGATTAGAGAGCAAGCGTGCTCGATAGCGTTCATGGTGGCCTGGAGATGCGGCGAATCCGGGGTCCCTCCGGGAAACTCTTGCATCTTCGCTCCTTCTACAGCTTCTTCTTCCTTCGCCCTTCTAAGGTTTCGGAATCTAGGGTTTCTCAGGAAGAGGAGAGAGAGAGAGAGAAACAGAGAGAAATGGAGAATGAGAGAGAGAGAGTGTGAGAGGGGAGAAGCTTGGGTTTTATAGGCAGCGTCGTGGGGTGAAAAAGCACCCGAGAGCGCCGGTGCGCGATAGCCGAGAGGGGGGACGCCAAATTACAAGAAAGCCCTTGGAGTAAATACGGCAATTTCTGAAAAAAGCAATGCCGACTTTATGGACCGGCGCAGATTATTATTTTATATATGATTTTATATTAATTAATTGGCAGTGTACGCAAATAACCACTACTCTTTGTATCTTTTCCTTTTCTTTTTGTTGTCTTTTTCAATTTAAATAAATAAAAATCTCACACGTAAAAGGAGCTTGTGCGCATGTATATAAAGATAAATTATTTTGATAAATAAATTTTCTTTTATTATATTTTGTTGTTGTACGTAAAAATAATCTCCATGTCATCATAGTCAAAGTGCAAGGCTTAATTTGAGATTATGAAAAATTCAAGAATTTAACTGCCATGATATAAAATTATGTCGAAAATTTATCAATATGATATGATACAGTGCATGGTGAGAGGTACCAATAAGCATCGATCATAAAAATATATATGTACCAACATATAAAGGAATGAAATATTTATTTTTGTTAGTAATTATTTTTATCAAATTTTTTAAATTTTATTTAAAAAATTACTAAATAATTTTTTTAAAAAAAAAATAGCTGCACCATCAATACGGTGCTGTATCGTATCGGTATATTATTGGCACGATACGCACAACGATGTAGTCCCGATTGATATTTAAATTCTTGATAAAATTATAATAAAAAAATATCATATTTATTTTTATACATAATTTGTAATTAACATATATTAACAAGTTTTCAAATTCCTGACCAATTAAAACCGAAAAATACTATATGTACACTTATGTAAATTTTATAACCATTTTATTCTAAAAATTACAAAAATCTAAGTTGAATTCTAGTAAAAAATAATAATAATAATAATAATAATAATAATAATAATAAAATAATAATGAGACAAGTCGAGAGTGGAGTTACTGGATGAATGAAGAAGTGGGCCATTCTCAAGCCAAAAATTGGCCCAATAAAATATCCTGGCCCACAATCCACCACGAATCTCAAAGCCCGCGTGCCATGCTCTTGGCGTCCGGAACATAAATTAGATTTTATTACTCTCCCCGTTGCCATTACCGCCGAAATGCTGACGTGGCAGTTCTTCGGAACAAAAACCCTAGAGCGAGCGCTCGAACCTTCCCATTTCCCCGAAGCCCCGAAAATCGCTCGATTTTTATCGATCGAATTGGAAAAAAGCGACTCTCTCGAATAGGTTTCTATCCTCATTTTCCTCTTCTACATAAGAATAGTTTTAATTTTTTTTTTGGATTCAATGAGTATATTTTAAGGGATTTATAGGGTTTAGGCATCTGAAGTAATCGTACTGGATTTTGTAGTTTTTTTTTTTTCCGATTTTTTGTTTGCTATTTTTATGTCTACAAGCAATTTTGTGGTTTAAATCCTGCAAAAAACTCCTTTTTTTTTATTGATTCATTGATATGGTTTGTGATTTTTTATATATAGATTACATGTATTAATGGGCGCATTCTAATTCGTTTCTTCATTTTTTAATGCTACTGTAGTTGTTCGTGGGGACGCGGATAATGAAGAAATTGTTGTTTAGCACAATAAAAAGATTCATGCTTTGTTTACAAGCTTGTTGATTTGCTATATGATATGGGGCATATGATATTTATGAAGCATTGTGTGGTTGATGCTCCCTCGTTCGCATTTTCGGTAAGCTCTCGGTATAGTTCGGAGCCAATTTTGCCGACGAAACCGTATGCAGTTTATTTGGATCATCCGAAAAATCTCGAGCATAAACATGGATCAAATGCATATCAAGACAATGCCATCCATTTGCAGTCTACGAATCATCAGTTGCAATTACGGAGTAGCCACAAAAATGTATTAAACGGAAGTACGAAATCCGGCCATAATTTCGAGAAGACCATTGTATCCTCGCACGCTAGACCGACCCGTCTTCTGAATTTAAATTCACACGATTTGCCTCTCGAGGGGTACTTTATTGACTATGATGAATCGTCCAACAACGAAATCCTTCGAAGTTTCTGCGAGAACGGTAAGGTTGTAGAAGCTGCTAATCTGATCGATGTTATGATGCGCATGGGCCAAATCCCCGACTTTCCGTCTTGCATTAATCTGATACGCGGGCTGGTTAACGCAAATAAGATGCAAAAGGCAAATCATGTTCTTCAGGTAATGATCTTCTCTGGAGGAATACCAGATATCATAACGTGTAATAAATTGATCGGCGGACTTTGCAGCAAAGGACAGCTCAATTTCGCGATGAAACTCATCGAAGGTATGAATTTTGGTGGTTGTCCTCCGGATGTGATCACGTATAACACTTTATTTAGGTGCATGCTTGATCAGGGTAAGTGTGAGGAGGCAATTTCTTTTTGGAAAGGCCAGTTAAGAATGGGCTCTCCGCCGTATTTGATACCTTACACCATACTTCTTGAGCTCATATGCAAAAATCACGGTATTAAGAAGGCCATGAAAGTTCTAGAAGATTTGGCCTTTGAGGGATGCCATCCTGATCTTGTTACATTCAATGCTCTTATAAATGTTATTTGCAAAGGAGGAAAGTTTGAGGACACAAAACTTGTTATCAACGGTCTTCTTGACTATGGTTTGGAACCAAATGCGGTGACTTACAACACTTTACTTCACGCCCTATGTGGAAAAGGGGAGTGGGATGAAGCGGATGATTTACTTTCTATAATGAACGAGGCTTCCTTTCCTCCAACTGTTGTGACTTACAATATATTGATTAATAGTTTATGCAAGTATCGCCTTCTGGACCGAGCAATTGATTTCTTGCATAAAATGGTAACTGAGGAATGCTCTCCTGATATAGTAACTTATAACACTCTTTTGGCAGCTATGTGTAAAGAGGACATGCTAGAGGAAGCTCTCGACATACTTCATTATATGAGTGAAAATGGGTGTTCTTTGGTTGTTATTACATATAATACCCTGATAGATGGGCTTGCAAAGAAAGGCGAGGTTAAGAGAGCGATGATTCTATTTGATGAGATGGTTAGTGATGGGATAGTCCCTGATGATATCACCTACGGATCGCTTGTTATGGGGTTTTGTAAGAAAGATATGGTGGAGGAAGCAGTTGAGATGTTAAGGCAGATGGTTGATGTTAATTTTAGGATTAGAGGCACTACTTTTACCCTTGTAATACAAGCATTGTGTAGAAATGAAAAGGTCGATACTGCTATTGAGATATTGGATATGATGATATCTCGAAGTAATAGGCCCAGCAGAGCAATCTATGCTTCTCTAGTTAAAGGAATTGCTGAATCTGGCATGGCGGAAGAGGCTGCCAAGCTGCATAATAAGTTAGTTGAGTCCAAGATCATTAAAGAAAATTCCAAGTTGTTATGATTAGTCCAGAGAATGCTTCTTTGAAGAGTTTTGGCTCATTTCTGACGAAATCTATATTCTTTTGTCTCTCGGTTGAAGAGGTCATGACATTTGCACTCTTTTTAACTCTGCTTATTTCTTTTTTGGAATTTGATTAACTCGTACAGGATCTTCTCTGAGCATATAATTGATGTTATTGAAGTGCTAGCTAGTTTTAGTTAGGGTAGTGACTGATATACATATATCTCCAATTTTTATCTCTCTCTATACAGCAATTTGTGTTTGGTTTTGCCGTAGCTGCGGTGCCTACAATATTGTTATGCAGGCACGCACACACATATCGCGTGTACATTTGCGCACATGTTTTACTTTACTCTCCAATTATCTCCTCAGTCAATATCTCTATTTTCAGTTGGAATGAGGGAAATGCATGCTTGCTTCTTCATGAAAGTTCATAAAGTGAAAATTTAACTGTTCACTCGTCAGCCATTCTCTTTTTTTACACTTACTTTTTGTTCTTGTGCTGGTGACTTGGATTTCATATGTTTGAATCATGGAACCTCTTTTTCTTATTGGGGGATGTGGCCGCATCTTGGTGAACCTTTTGAGACCCTAAAGTGGGGAAAGCCCTGTGAGTTGCATTGCCTTTGTCAAAAAAAATTTGGACAATGCAAAATACTAATGAGCTGATGCGCTAGTTTCTTTTTTGACCAACTATCATTACATTTATCTTTCAGCTTGCATGCTTGTTCAGCTGCATAAAGAACTTGTCGATTGACTTTGCTTAACCTTTTCACTATTCCTGTACAATAAGTTTAGACAATATGACCGACATAACAGATTATCGTACTTATAAACCTACTTTTTCCTTTGATCTGTATGTTCAAAGTAATGGCATACACGCAACATCTCATGCATTTATTCTCCTTTAAGTCGAATTACATCGTCGTATGCTGCATTAGCAATTGAGTTTTGCACTCTTTGATTGTTGTGCTTGATGAGTGCTCCCACCATGACAAATCTTGGAACATGCTGGCGAAATCAATTTTTTTTACAGCAAATCTGACCAAATTTATCATACTCATGGTGTGTTGATTAATTACAGGTTTAATATTTCATTCGGGCATTCATGTCGAAAAGGCGGTTCCGGACTTGGATTGAGTTGCACAGAGATCTACAGTGCTGTTAGCATCATCGTAATTTGGTCTTCTTCCCGTCGTGCTCGTGCTTCTGAATTATGTTGCCTGTAATGTTTTCGTCGTCCCCTTTTCGTAAAAATTTATCAGTAAATGAGGCTATTTGGCGGCTTTTCTTTCTTTTTAGCACATCTTTAACATTGTAAAGATCTCGTAGCCCCAGCAGTAATCATAGCTGCAGTTCTTTGATGTGCAGAGAGGCATGATTGAAACCAGATATGCTACTTTACATGCTTAACCATGAAATTAGAAAACAGCATTATGAAATGGGAAAGGAAAAAACATTTACACATTTTATTTACTCTCTCATCATCAAGATATGATATTTCTCATATGAATTCAAGTACGTATGTTTATTTTGGGTTCCATGTATATCATGCAAATGAAGAATATGTAAGAGTTTACATGACAAAATGTGTGTCTAAGGTATCGTTTGGCAACGGGATAAGCCAGAACTAGCTATTCTGGGGATAGGTATAAAGTACGGAATAAGAGCGAAAAAACGTTTGGTTTGGTTTCAGGGATAAGAAATTTTGTGTTTGGTATGAAAATGAGGAATAAGAAGAATAAAGAGGTTGTGATGATGAGAGTGTATTGGGAAGGAAAAGAGAGAGAGGAGAGAGAGGGATTTGTGATGATGAGAGTGTATTGGGAAGTAAAAAAAAGAAAGGAGAGAGAGGGATTTGTGATGATGAGAGTGTATTAGGAAAAGAGAAAGGAGGGGAGGGGTAGTTTGGTAAAAAAAAAAAAATAAAATAATAGGTATGAACTGTTGTTCCAGCTTATTCTGCTTGTACTAAAACTACTGTACCGAATAATTCTTGGTGCGTTTGGTACAATAAGGAGGATAAACTTCTTATTCCCTGTTCTAGTCCCGAAACAAACAGTGCCTAAGTGTTTTGCACTGGAAGAGAAACTGATCACTCAAGTATCATAATTGTGAAGGTTCAGAAAGGAAATCATTTGGGAGTTTGGCCATAATTCGATCAAGTTATATCGAGAAATTCCATAATCTTGTTGTCTCAAAAAAAAAAAAAAAATGGCCATAATTCGATCCAGTTATATCGAGAAATTCCATAATCTTGTTGTCTCAAAAAAAAAAAAAAAAAAGTAAAAAAAAAAAAAAAAAAATATTTGGCCCATGCAGGTCTCGAACCTGCGACCTTCGCGTTATTAGCACGACGCTCTAACCAGCTGAGCTAATAGGCCAAGTTATTAATGTTTTGAAACATATATTACTTAAATTAATAAAATGGTTAAGCCATTTATATTTTCTAGTTTTCTTATGTTTCAGATAGAGCAGCAATATTTCAAAATTTCGATGTGTTGATGTTGTACTGAGTTTGTTTCAGGTTCTCGGCTATCTTACATTTTAGATTATCTTTTATTCAAATTCTGGTCGATTTCAGGTTTCGATTGTTAACTTTTCAAATCAACAGGGCTTCAGGGTTAGCTCTTCTTACTTAGCTTAGCTTGCCAATCTTAAAAGTAGAAGCTCTAATTTAAACTCTTTTTTTTGCTATAAGAAACCGCAGTTTGAAATACTTAATGAAACAATCATTAGCAGCCGGCTCTAAATTGAAGATTTTGCTAGCCAGGCAGCATTTTCTTAGGTTTATTAAGCTTTCATGATACTAAAATGCTGAGTTAGAAATCAACCAAGAGGTCACAAGTTTGAACCCTGAACCCTGAACCCTACTTAACATCCAGTTTTAGATAAATTACTGAGTTAGAAGTATAGTATACATGCTCCAGTCATCCAAGTTTTCAGAAAAAGCAATCAGTTTGCAACAAAAACAAAAAAAACAAAAAAAAAAGAGGAGCAAAAAGAGACAGATGGTAAAAACTCACTTTAGCTTCAGTATTGAAAACAAAAACATCAGTGTAGTAGTGCAGATAAGTTTCTTAACATTGATACTGGTAACTTATTTTATAGCACTGTGATTGTTCTCAAGGTGAAGTGAAACAAACATGATCTATGGCAGAGGACACATTGCGAAATTGCTGTAACAGCAGAATGTTGCATTACGAGGCCTTGAGATCATCCAGTCCCACACTAGCCTGCAGGAAGAGAGAAAAAAGTTTAGAATAAAAAGACCGTCGGTTCATCGTGTGAGCAAACTTATGAGTCAAATTATAACGGAGAAACAGGCGCGGATGGTACCAAAAACTTGTGATTTTCGGCAAGTAAAGGTGCGAAGGTAGCGCAGAATTTCTCCGTGTCGGCGTTGATGTCACCTGAGCCACCAATGACCTCCATGAACTTTTTCCTATCAGGAGCGAATTTCATGGCGACCTGCCAATCTTTTTGTTAGTTATTCATCATTGAAGTATGAGAAAAACGTCAGCAAAGTTGGATTTTAGAAGAGCTAAAAGAGGAGTAATCACACAGGAAGTTCCTCATAGAATGACATTAACAAGTGTCTTATGATTCTTTTAATTTTGTGATAGAAAAAGCAAGTACAACACGGAAATTGAGATACGATTAAAGTGAAGAGTTCATGCACGATTTAGCCTAATATCGGGTGAAAATTGCTTAAAAACCAGATGAGAAGTGAGCATTCTGTTAGAGACTTAGCATTTTTCCCAGGTTTCTTCGCTGCAATCACCTAAACCCCAAAGAAGATTACTGTCGGAGGTTTTGACAAGATTTTCTACAAGCATCTCTACAGGTTTTGATACTGCAAACGCGAAAGCCGAGAAGTGAAGAGCCTCCTAGGGTTTCTAGGAGAGATAATAAATAGAGTCTCTTGAGAGCTCGTAGCCTCCCGTTTTGCACTCACTATTCTCAAGTAATAGAATACTACATTCCTTAACGTTTTTCTCGCTCGCTTGTACTCTTGTATTTAGTCTTGGGACAAGTAGGTCCAGACTAGCAAGCGGAGAAGCAAACTTGCTCACTTCGTGAAGGAAGGCGAGCGCCGCACGGTCTTGACAAGCACTTTTGCTTAAGCCTGTGAAAATTCGCTTCTATTTACTAAGGAAACCTGATGTGGGTATGTTCTGTTTAAAGGACTTGAGACTAGTCATGGTGAAAATTGCTTGAAAACCTGCAGTTTTCACTAGAAAGGGCTCCGATTGCATTATTTCATCCTACCGTGTTATCCCAATTTGCCACATATCTTAACCCGCAAATAACCGAACAAGCCAAACTGATCCGATATGTGACCAGCAGTATTTACTTAATCGGGCAATTCATCCACCTGAAAAGCCAAATAGCTGTTGTTCTTCCGGAAAAAGAAAAGCGACAATCTAGATATTCCCTAAAAACCGAAAAAAAGATGCATTAGCGATTTAAAGGATTATAATTCAGAAAAGATACCGAAAAGCTGGAACTAGCTAGCCAGCCATGCCATTTCTTCAAGGTTTTGCCATAAGAGTCGCTGCAGGCTTCTGACATGGTCCAATCCGGATGCACAAGCAAGTTACGGAATAGTTCGACCAAGAAGTCCATAGCCCTGGGAATTCGAGAAGCGGATTAATACCAAGTTCAATACCGTTGAGGAAGAAGAAGAATTGCGTCGAATGGGGCACATTAGACACCTTGTTAGCCACAAAATCCCGTTGGTGCAACTCGAAGAGCCTGTCGCTGTTTTCGCTTCAATTTCCTCTTGCACCATGCTGTACAAGAGTTCGTACTTCGAAGGATTAGAGATGTACTTGTTTTCCAGCCTCTGAATAAGAAAATTCAACAAACACAAATAGGAGCATATCAGATGAAGAAAGAAAAAGTAATAGAACCGCTGAGGAGGAGAGCAAATCATATATCGCGTAAAAGTAGCAGTGAATTTCGACTTATCGTTGTCCGCAAGCGGCGTTCTTACCGTGGTATTACCCCCTATATCGGACTTTACAAGTGCCATAGCAGCTCCAAACTTATCTACAACATCATAAAAGATTCATAATCAAATACATAACTGGCAAATTTTTGATATTTTCTCCACATTAAGAAGAGGCACATAAGAAGATCTTGATACTGTTAAGTAATTCATCAGATTGATCGTCGCAACAATTTATAGAGACAAAGAGTAAGTCGATTACCTAAGACGGGAAGGATGAGCTTGCAAACGTCGAGAAAAGGCTTGGTAAGCATTTCCCCGTTTTCCGACTTGACATGCTTCATTCCTTCTAATGAGGGCGTGAACACAGTAGTCCCTTCCATCTCCGCAAACCAAATTCGCGCTCACCTATCGAACCCCAACATCCAAAACCACGCAATTAATAACTAAGTCCATTCATCATAAACTAAATGCACGGGCCGTGCCCACCGTACCATACGAACAAGATATCGACACGATACGACTTCTGTACCGATGACACAGCTTAACATCATCTTTTCTTTAAAATCAGCACAGCACGGCGCGCGATCCCGTGCCGCGGCACTTGAATCCTTGTTATAAACAAATATCTCAAACTACATTTCTCACAGCCCCCTCAATTTTTGATTCAGCTGAATTAAGGATTCTGTCAAATTTAACAGTGGCTACATTAAATTTAACTGTTTTAAGCACTTTGGATTTACTTGAATGTCAACATCTGATAACTAATAGAGCTGTTAATTTTATTGGGGCAAAAAAAAAAAAAAAAAAAAAAAAAAAAAAAAAAAAAAAACCCTCAAATCAGAGCAACTTTTTGGATCTATTTCAAATAGTTGAGGGGGTCTCAATAATCCATACATCTTTTTTTTTCGCCTAAATTAACTACGATCCGTAGGTTTCTGAAATTTAGTTGCACAAATTCGCATAATAATCGCAAAAGCAGTAGATCTAAACACAAAAATCAACTCAGCTAAAATTAAAAGAAAAAACCCTAAACAACAAATTGAGGTACCACAACTTCATGATATGATTTAATTATCGCAACTCACTCAATGTAAACTATTTTTTTTTTTTTTTTAAAAAAAAAAAACTATTTAGATCAAAATTTTTACTTAGATCTCGTTCTCTATTGTTGAGTACTCAGATCCGTATCAAAATACGACCAAATATGAGATTTTCCCCCAAAAATCACCAAAATTAGTCAAAAAAATATATATAAAAAAAGCGATTTTTGGAGCTACTAACCGTTAATCTGAAGAAATTTTCGCCAAATCGCGATGAATCCTCGACTCCGAACTAGGTAGAGATCGAGGAATAATTTGATTTTAAATAAATTAGTCCCCAACTCACTCGGACACACACTTTTGTGTCTTGAAAAAATCAGGGGAATTGGATTTGATTTTAAAACACACAAAAAAGAAGGAAAAGGGGGAAATGTATAATAAACCCCTCAACTATAGGATATTCTGAAATAGCCTTCTCAACTATTCTTCTTTTATGTAAATACGTATTAAACTTGGATCGTTTTGAATTAGCTACTCAAATTTTTAAATTTAAATTTTATTATCCAATCTTTCAATTTATTTGATTTAATTTAATTAACAGGACTCTGACTTCAAAAGTTGAATGTTATTTATTTTTACAAGCTTAGTTATTAAAATAAATAATTAGCTTAAATTTGTATTTGACTCAAATCAAAAAATTGATAGATTAGATAATAAAATTAAAATTTTAAAAAATTCAAACAATCAACTCAGAACGGTCCATACTTCATACTTCAATTAAGTTTTATATGTTTTTCTTTTTCTTTTCCTTTTTCTTTGTTTTTTTTTTTGAGATCTCTCATTCTCTCAACTTTTGACATTTGAAAATTAAGTGATTTTAAAGTGTTTGTTGTGCTACTACCCGTACAGAGGTGTATAATGTATATCTCATTCATCTAAAAATAAAGTGTATTATACTGATCATTTCGAAGTGATCAGTGAGATTTATCTCATTCTAAAATGAGCGGGGTGTAAGATGTGCATCCATTTTAGGATATACATCTAGTATTTTTCTTTTGAACCCGAGCAATGCTATCCGTATATTCGAAATCGGGTGTACGATGTACATCTCATTTATTTTGAAATGAAGACTTCTTCACTGATCACTTCAATGTGACTAATAAAATTTACCCGACTCCAGAATGAATAAAATATAAAATATATACTTAATTTTAAATGTACAAAAAAATATTTTTCTTTTGAATTCATGACTTTGCTTTGATACAACTAATTTACCTGATAGCCCGTTGGGATTCGGTATAGAACCGAGAATAGAAGAGATATTCCTCTTATTTTTCCAAACGTATCAGGAATTAATCGCTATAGCTTGTTCCGGTACAACTAGAATAAGTAAGAATTACTGTTCTCACTCTTTCCAACCACCCTCTTACTTTTTTCTTAAATACTCTCTTACGTTTACCGAGGCACCATCTCTCACCTCATTATTACATAATAAAGTTTGAGGACAAAAAGATAATTTACTTTAATTAAAACTCTTTATTTCTCTTCTTCCTCATTTTCATACCAAACATAAAATTTTTTATCTCTGAAACCATTCTAAATATTTTTTTATACTAGTTCTGTATTTTATACTTATTTCTAAAATAGCTAGTTCTCTTTTATTCCGTTAACAAACAGAGCGAATTTCATTGAAAAGTGTGCAGAGACCATACCCACTGTGGTCTTAATTGTAAGTCAGCACACTTCTACTTTACCAGATAGACTGGATGCTGGTCTACTTGCTGACAGCACATTATTCTTCACCTCAAAATCCTCTTTGAGCTCATCTTCTTATAAGTACCATTGTTTTCTTACTTATAAGTTAAATTTTATAATAGAGCTTTCGAATAGGTAATTCATGTTGTTAAATATAATTTAAAATATTTAAATATTTTAAAATTTAAATTTTTTAATTTTTTAACATTATTTATTTTACGATAAAAAATTTTTAAAATTGAGAATTTTTAATAGCAGTATATAATAAAAATCGAAATTGGTTGTATTTTTGATAGAAAATTTTATTTACTGTCTAGATAAATATCAATAACTCCGATCTTAAATTAAAAAAATTGATCCTTTAATTTTATATTAATCATTCATTTTATGATGGACTTTATTATAATTTTAAATAATTATGAAATTTATTTTTTAAAAATTTCAAAGGTTGTATATCATATTTAACTAAATGGATCGTCGATTTGAAAATTTTAAATGCATTATATATATATATATATATATATATATATATATATATATATATATATATATATATATATATATATATATATATATATATATATATATATAGCTAGGCTGGATTGCTATTAGTAGCAAACCGGTTCGTTTGTCATTCATTTGTTTTCCATGATGGAGCTTTCAAATTGACGATCGGTACCGTTGAACATAATCTTAAATTAAAAATATTATCTTCAAATTTTAAAAATTGTTCAATTTTCACCGTTCAATTTGACATAATTTACTTACCAACTAAACAATATCAAAAAAATTTAAAATTTTATTTCTAAGAACTTCATATATTCTAAATTATCTTTAACGGTATAGATCGTTAATTTGAATATTTTAAAATTAAAAATAAAATTATAATATAAGAGCCTAACACACACACACTCTATCTTTCTCTCTCTCTCTCTATATATATATATATATAATATATATTCCCCAATTTATGAAACATGAATTTGAAAATACAAATGCAGCATATCACCCGGGCAGGGTCCAATATCTAGATCTCGAGTTAATCGTTGGACCTTACCAAGGAGACCTTTGGATAGCCCACCAAGCTTTTTCTAAGATAAATTTTTTGGGTAGCCCGAGAAGACTTTTCCAAAGATAAGGTCAAGTCAAAAATAAATAGCAAATAATAAAGATGAATCGGATCAAAATCGCGCGCCCATCTCTCCCAACTAATATGGTTAAAAAAGAAGCAATATAAATATAACTAACATATATGATGAGTTTTAGGAATTAAAGTTTTGAACTTTCAGGTAAAGTCTATTAACATGGGGCAACCAAGAAAGCCCAATGGGCAAAAATAAATTTTAAATCATTAAAACTCAAATAAAATCTAACAATCTATTTGTTGTGTGTCTCTTAATTTTGTGAAATAGTTTTTTTTTTTTTTTTCTTTCTTTTTGGAGATATAATATGATCCATAGGTAGAGTTACACTGTTAATTATTTCTGTTTTCATCACATTGAACTCAATTAAAACATCTTTATCATGCAATTCAATGCCATGATGTTGTGACCAATTCAATAAACTCTCTTTTGTATACATGATTTTGAAATGCATTTAAGTTTTCGCAGATTCGAACAAGCACTCGCACCAAAGAAAACCAAACAACCAACCAAGAAAATGCAGAAAAGGATTACAAGCCACAAAAAACTTATAAGAGTTGTACATTGTTTAACATGACTGATCCAAAGCTCAAATTTATTGCAGTTCGGGGAAGGATCGATTATGAAGCTCTATTCTCGCATAATCGCCGCAGCAGGGTATTTAACCGCGTTTTTCTCGATCTTTCTCGTGGCTGCGTCTGCGAGATCGATGTCGCATATATCAGCTAATCTTATCAGGTACAATAGAACATCGGAGAGCTCTTCGCCTAAATGCTCCTTATCCGACTCTTTCCAATTCGGCAGTCCCCTCGCCACTTCTCCCTTCCACATGAATATTTCCGAGAGCTCCCCGACTTCGCCAACCTATTTGAGACCAAAATGTAGTTCCCTTAGTTTTCTTTTTAACGCTGCTACATGTGTTACGACAAGCGCACAAACAGAAACGAAAATGTCGATCACACAAAATAAAGAATACAAAGATTTACGTGAAAAGTACGTAATACAGAATCACCTCTATAACAAAAAGAAGAAAAAATATATTTCTTCACATGGCGAATCGAAAGCATAAAATTATAGACGATTACCAATTTCAAGACACATTTAATAACATACATGCTTGAAAAAGAATAGTTACTCTATATATATCAAGTTTAATTATGTACCAAGTAAGAATTATATCCATAAGTTGTAGAACAAATTGATTAATTTGGTAAATAAATCTGCACAAATAAATCTGCACTTGTAACCGCAGCTCGAAGGCTACCAATCCAAAACCAAGAAAGAAAAACTTTATTTATATATGCATGCCAATTTGGATCTGAAATTATGTTTGATAATAATCATAACACCACTGAAATTTACTACACCACAATGCAAAGATAAGGCAACAGATCAATGTGCCTTTTCTTTTCTTTACATGCATGCTGTTGCTTGTAAAGTGCCCAACCAACTTTGGCAAGCATAAATAGCCTTTCCTGCATGTTGTATTCTAAAGTTGTTACATGTATCGATTTCGAGCGATTCGAGCGCATTGCAATCGACAAAGTTTTCAAGACAAGTATATCTTCATGCCATCATGAGAATCATACAGCGATTACTCGGCAGAAAAAGTTTTCTGAGAGTGGAATGGAAAGGAGAGTTTTGCGCAGTTTATAAGTTCGCGAACACGCCAATTAATGTTCCCATGAAAAGGTATAACATCACCAAAGCAAAATAGTGTTGTGTCGCGCGCGCCCCATGGTTATATTACTGTTATGATTAAGCCCAATATCAAGCTACCAAAAAGTTATTTTTCGCTGTTTTCGCCTGAATTTGGTTTCAAAGTTAATTGCCACTCATTGCTTTGTATGATCTTTTACATCACATTTTCATAAAGAGAGTTCTCTATGGGTACTAAGAATTTTGTCTCTGCAATACTCCTTTGCGCGCGCTTTGCGCTTTTTAGTGACCAATTTAGATCTAGTTGGGTCCACTTTGGTATCACACAACAATAAAACATATCAACAATTTTGGTAGGGCCTTTAATCTTTACACCAAAATAAATAAATTCCTTTAAGATGAGAATTTAGCTTAGCAAATTAACTAATAATCAAAAAGGATAAAGTTATTATACATTTATATATATATACTAAGGATATATATTAATTAAATCAACAAAGTTGATAAATGCTAAGATATTTGGATTAGCAAAAGTTAGGCTCTTTGTTGATACCTCATAAGATAAAATTTTGGAAGAACATGGAATTAATATAATGATGCAAGTAACTCAAAAAATAATGCAAATCTCTCTCTATCGCCGGCATATTCACTACAATAAAATTAGGTTATAGGAACACATATTTGTGACACTTTTGTATAAGTGTCCTATTTATATTCCATCTATATTCAAAATTAGATTATAGGGACACATTTTTGAGACACATTACAAAAATGTGTTGCTATACATCCTAGCGACGGCACATATAGCAACACTTACAATAAGTGTCGGTATTTTTGTCAGCGACACTTTTTTTAGATTTTAGAAATACTTAAAAATGTCGTTATAGGCTAATTTTGTTGTAGTGATTATTTGTCGAAATAATATTTTGGAAAGATTGTGAAGTCTGCCACCAAATGAATACACATTTTAAATTTTAAAAAAGAAGTCTTAAATATAAAAGTTTGAGTTGAATTTGAGGGTCATCAATGAAACAGTGTCAGGTACTAAAAATGTAATGATATATATATATATATATATGGATCAAATTAAACTTTTTCACTAAAATTAACCAGCATCTTCTATAAATCTATAAATCTGATTATTAGGAGGTAATTAAGTGACATGATTAATAACAAGAAGAAGAGAACATGTACAAGAAAATGATCAATGAGATGTTAGCAAATAAAACTAACCATGGCAAGTAGGAGATTCCTTGGGCTATGATATTTCTCCCAATCTCTCTCCTTTGCAAACTCCTCAAGCATCCTTGAGAGCTCTTTGAGGCTCACATCCAACACCTTTCCCTCTCCCTTCACCACCACTCTCTCCTCTCTCTCTCCTCTCTCCATTCTCTTCTAATTATTCTCCCCTCTATTTTGGTGCCCAATAAGTTGGGTCTTAGCTTGTTGCTTTATAAAGTAGAGAGAGAGAGAGAGAGAGAGAGAGAGAGAGAGTTAATGGTAGTGAATAAGAATATATATAGAGAAAGAGAGAGATAATTAATTGTAGCGAAATAGAATCCGGCTATAAAAGTATTAATCACCTTGCGTTTGTAAATTTTTTACACTTAAATTTAATTTTTTTTGACTAATTTCATCTCTTAGATTATACTATTCCACCAACTATCCACTAAATTCAAGGGCTCACTATCATTCTAACCATACATTTTATCATCCAAGGGCTAAAAACTCACAAACACCAATAACTTAGAATTTTTAAAAGCATAAGAGCTCAATTATATATATATATATATATATTAAATTTTATTATATATTTTAAAAAGTATAAGTCAATTTATATTTATGAATTTTAATTATAGTGAACAGTATGATCTAAGAGGAGGAAGTAATTAAAAAAATATATCTAAGGGTAAAAAATTTACAAGTACAAAATATTTGGTACTTTTAAAAACTCCATAGCCATACTCTATATATAGATTTGCTTATTCACTACAATTAATTCTCTCTCTCTCTCTCTCTCTCTCTCTCTATATATATATATATATATATATATATATATATATTCCTATATATATATAGTCTAGTATAGAACCCACCGGCAGCATAACACTATGCTCCCAGTAAATAATATTTGAAATAATTAAAATAAAAAATATAAAAAATAGCTATAAAGTAGTATTATATATTTTTTTATTAATATTTTGTAAACTTTTAATCAAATTTTTAGTTTTGATAGTTGTTTTATAAAATAAAATTAACTTTATATAATAAATTTTTAAATAAAAAGTTAAAGTTTGAGTACTTATTTCAAATTTAAAAATTAATAAGAGTATCTTTGCCTTATTAAAATTGATGGAAGACTAAGAAACTATTATATACACTAGTGTATATTAATACTTTATACACCACAAAATAATTAAATATTTAATATTCTAATATCAAAATTTAATTAAATATATATGATATAAAAAATTTAATAATTTAAATTATATTTGATGAATTAATTTTAAAATTTATATTAAAGGGTTTTAGGCATGTGGTGTATATACAAATATATATATTTTGTGAAGTTGAATAGGATTCACTCATAATTTCAAAAAAAGAAAAAAAAATTGCTTGCACATGGTGCATACCAATATTCTATACACCATATATAATATTAGATAATTAATAGCATATTTGATAATTAATATTGTAAAGTAAAATATGATATAATATATATAAGAGTCCGGCTAATATACTATTAATAGCACAAAGCATTTGGTGCTATCAAATTTTCCACCATTAGATCTACCCCTTCAATCATTTTCACCTCTTAGATCATATTATTTTTTCAACCACCTACTAAATCCAAGGGGCCTACTATCATCCTAACCACACACCTCCTCATCTAAGGGTCCAAAATCTAATAGCACCAAAAATTTAGTACTATCGAAAGCATAGTAGCCTAGTTCTATATATAATATGAAATATCTAAATAATTTATTATACTACATAAATTTATTTTAGATACATATTTTAAACCTGGTTTACGGTACAATGGGCGCATCCAAATTTTTTACTAATGCGTGGCAAATTTTTATTGAATTGTATCTTTAGTGGCAACATGACCCTCTTAGAGAAAACCCTCAAACTGTCAAATACTATATTTATAGATATGACACTTTTAAAAGTACCAAGCACTTTATGCTTGTAAATTTTCTACCGTTAGATTTATCTCTTAAAATCAATTCCTTCCCGTAGATCATGTTATTTCACCAATCACCAACTAAACTCTAGAGGACCATTATCATTCTAACCGTACATACCTTCGTCCAATGGCCGAAATATCACAAGTACCAATAACTTGATATTTTTAAAAACATAATAGCACAATATTTGTATATGTATATAAAGTCCGGCTACTATACTATTAATTGTACCAAGCACTTGTCCGAACGGCACATCCCTTCATCCAAGAGCCGAAAACTTAATAGTACCAAGTGCTTGGTACTATTGATAGTATAGTAGCCTCGTTATATATATATATATATATATATATATATATATATATATATATATATATATATATATATATATATATGGGATAATTGCCTGTGTACTCCTGAAATATGAAAAAATATCTGATTTACCCCTCTTATTTTTTTCTTTCCAATATACCCTTCATACGTTCTACCGTTATTAAAAATACCCCTACCGTTTCCCTTTGTTAAGTTAACTAGGGTTAAACTAGAGTTAAATAATAATCGGAGTTAAAAACTATCAGATATACCTATTTTGCCCGGGTTTAGGATTTAGGGTTTAGGGTTTAGGATTTTTTAGGATTTTAGGGTTTAGGATTTAGGGTTTTAGGATTTTTTAGGGTTCTAGGATTTAGGGTTTAGGGTTTTAGGGTTTAGGGTTTAGAATTTTTTAGGGTTTTAGAGTTTAGGGTTTAGGGTTTTAGGGTTTAGAGTTTAGGGTTTAGGGTTTTAGGGTTTAGGGTTTAGGGTTTTAGGGTTTAGGGTATATTTGAAAGTGCAAAATAGTAATTACACACAGATAACGGCAGTTCCAAACGGTACACTAACAGAGTTTAACTTCAGGGGTATTTTGGAAAAAAGTTGGAACGTAAGAAGGGTAGTTTTAATATTAGCTTTCTAAGAGGGGTACATCTGAAAACAGGGAAATTTTTA